>JAPTHA010000023.1:16381666-16392717 GCA_029814585.1 Gymnapogon annona | reverse complement strand
AAGTACATATTTTATATCTTCTATTTTATATATATATATATATTTGTGTGTGTGTGTGTGTGTGTGTGTGTGTGTGTGTGTGTGTGTGTGTGTTTGTGTATCTATAAATGCAACTAGGGATTGAGAAAATATTCTGAATCTTATTGCAACACTATGTAAGCAATAGGTGGCAAAAAAGGGGACACTGAATGTCTGAATGTCTCCTGTAATCACAACCAAAGGCAGTGCAGTCAAATGTTGAGTACAAGACTTTTTCTTTTGGCTAGGTAATATATAATGTTGGGCAAACCTTTTCTCTCCTGATTAATACTCAGCTCTTCCTGTTCACAGCACTGAAATGAGTAAATAGTTAGGCATCTTAGGCATCTTAGCAAAGTGCACACATTTTCCCTTTGACATGTTGTCAAGGACTGTGTTGTGTGTTTGCAGTAGTTCTTTAACTCTAATTCTAACTGTTACTTCCTGCTTCTTTGAAATAATTAGCAAACTTGCAAGTTATCACCTAAAAAGCCAATTAAGAATTCTTCCAGCGACACAATGCAACGATTTTCTAAGAATACACGTGAACATACAGGGGGGGCCTTAGGGGTTTTTCTGAACTGTAAGTCAACCCAACACAACCTAATTAAGCCAGAACAAGCGTTTGATACTATTCTAATGAGAGACTTCACCATTTGATATTAGCAATAAGCACATAGTTCTAACATATCTCACATGCCATTAAAACCAAAACAAAACCAAAATATCAGGGACTACATGGCACTAAAGTGTACAAAAAACTAATAGAAAAAAAAGGATAAAATAAATATAAGGAAGCTGTTAAAGGGAAACAATAGCAACTTTTTGTGTGCAATAGAATTTGAGCCTTGAGATGTAATTTACCAGTGGTGGAACACCCATGGAGAGTTGAAATGGTTATAAATGAGGTTATCTTGATACAGAACACTTCAGCCTCCTTCACTTGAAAATCTCCAAGTCCACCGACTCCTCATATACCAAATCATAGCATTTGAAATCAGTATTGTTCAAAACCACTCATGTCTGGCTAAAGGAGTGAAGGAGAGATTCAGAAATTACACAACCGGCATATTTCGCCTGCTTCTCCAGCCGTCCCTCTTCCCCATTCATTCACCCCCCTCGTCCTTTTTGCAGAGTCTGGGTAAGTGTGTGCTGAATTGTCAAAAAAAAAAAAAAAACACAACCCCACCCAAACCAGATGGGCACAATCAGGGTTTAATTTTCAAAAGGCCAGACATGAATATGAACACTGATTGGCCATGTTAGCACATTTACCCCATATTTTTCTGCTGCGGTGGGAGCTGTTACATAAAATGTTCCTTTGTCACCACAAATTGTGGAGTGGTCTGCTCTGCAAATGAGAGGGGTTTAAAGGCGTCTTCCAGGGAAAGAGGGCAAGGGGCTCCAAGGCTGACATTCTTGCCCTGTAGACTTTTGATGGAGCTCTAGAGAACAGAGCAGAATATCAATTAGCCATTAAGGTTTTGCTCATGTATTAGAGGGATCAGAGAACCCAATAAAAGCCTCAAGAGGAAAGGAAACCAGTCGGAGTAGATTTCCGATCGATGGAGGTCTCATCTGGGGGCTCGGTGAATGTCAGGAGGGGCGCACAAGGTGGACAAATAATGTGACCTTTGAACTACAGGAAGAGACTTAGGTTATTATCCTGATGAACACCCAAGACATTCAGTCATTTAGCTCTTCCTGACCTGATGGACGCATAGATTAATTTAGCTGACATGACACAATGCATACAGACAGATAACACGCTAGTTAACTTCAGAGAAGTCGATAATCTATTCTTCCACTGACTGCTTTCTTATCCTGAAAGAGGTTATACAATGAAATATGAACAGATTCTTGAAACATGCACTTTAAACTTAAAAATGACCAAAAACATAACTGGCAGCTATTGTTAATTAATGACACCATATCTAAACAGACCAATTCTCCAACAGCCAGTATTTAGTATTATTTTATTCCCGGACAATAAACTACACGAGAACAATTTCAATGATACAAATGATGAAGTATATATGTGAAATGTCAGATGTCCATCACATCACAGAAAATGACATCATATATATATGTGTGTGTGTATATATATATATATATACACACACACACACACACACACACACACACACACACACACACACACACATATATATATATATATATATATAATGTATATGTATCAATAATGCTCATGATGACCACATCGGCAGACGTTATATACCGGGCCACCAGTAAATTACTCACTAAATATTTCAGAAGATCTTACCACAATAGTGCCTCAATTCAAATTATACCTGCTAATAAGATCCATCATAAAGCAATTGAACAAGAAATGAGACTTGGCTCCAGCTGAGAGCAGGTATTGAAGCTCTGCTCACCCTACAACAGGAGTAGGCAACCGTGGTCCCAGAGAGCCGGTGGCCTGCATGTCTTAGATGTTAACGTCTTCCATCACACCCGGATGCCATTACATCATTGCCAGGCTTCTGCAATGCTTGCTGATGAGCTGATCATCAACTGAATCAGGTGTGATAGATGAGGGAAACATCTAAAACATGCAGATCCATGCCCCATACAATGTAGGCCGAACAATCATTTTGCATCTGAATAAACTGATTCATACATTCAAGTCATTCAGAAAACTGATCAAAACTCTCATATTTTCGTGGAGATGGATCCTTCCTCTCCGAACTATTTTTGTCTTAAGGAGACTTTTCATCTCCACTGCTGTCAGTGGTCAAATCTGGCCAAGTCACTTTTGAGTTTAAACAAAGCTTTATGCTCCTGTGGAGGCTGAGATGTGTTATAAAACTGTAATTGGGGACTGGAAACCAAAGATGGACTGGAAGAAGACAATGTTCATGGCCTGCTTTTACTTCACTGTACGTCAGAGACATTATTCAACTTGTGAAAGTTGGCCTGAAACAGCCAAGTGTTTTTTGGGAGTCAAAAATAAAGTGGTTAACGAGTGTCTGTGCCAGAGGAACAAATATGTTCACAGTAGATTTGGTGGTTTGATTAGCTGTCGTTTTAAGAGGAAATCCTATGAAATCATGTATATCAATGAATTGCACATAATTGTAATCTTTGCCATCTGATAAAATTATGCCATGTTGAATCATACTGCATATTCACATAGCAGCTTCACGTATGATATTATTGGCAAAGAACAGAGACTTGCATCAGCCTCACTGATGCAAACACATCCCTACTGACGACATACTGTTTTTCAGCCTGTCACTTGAAATTCGACATCTTTTGATTCTGATTTGACAGTAGTTTTCTTTTTCTTTTTTTCCAGTCACAAGTCAGATGACCTCTTTGTTAGTTATCTTTTATTATAACACATAAACAAATATTAATGACAAATTCTATATTACATTTTTATGCACCTTGCCTCTGCCTTTGAAATCTGTGCAAATAATAGAAACACGGGGCAACACTATTGGGTATTTATTAGTGATATCGTGGTTTGTACGTAAATAAAGAGAGAGGTAACAAAAGTGAAAAATTGGACTAAACATATTTCCATACCCCCTGGTACGTTATTCAATATAATGTAAGATGTATAAGAAGCACATCTGTTCCACCAAATTATCTGGATTAAATGAGGATCTGGACAAATGGTGCATTTAATTAAAACAGGAGAAAAATATTATTTAAAGGAAAAGTAGTCATACTTTTCTTACACTGTTTGAAAGAGTATTTCAAGTACAAAATGAACATTCCTTTAACCGAACCATGAAAACAAAACACACACACAAAAAACAAACAAAATGCTCATGTTTCTACTGGACATTAATACCGAGCTGCAACTGTAAGGAAACATGTCATTTTTCTGTATACTGACTCCATGTATGTGTGTTTAACATTTTAACCATGACTTTGACTAACCTCTCAAGTGAGCTTGCACAATCCCCTCATGCGTACAGACATGTGCGGAACAGCCTTGTAAAAGTCAAAGTACAGTTGAGGGGTCTCCAGTCCCGTTTCTCATTTGTTCTGCCACACGCTGTAGTAAAACTCCACTTAATTCATTTTTTTACACACCATAAACCCTACCTTCAGCACCTTTAAAAATCACCAGTGCGCTTTTCCCTCGTCCCTCCCCCCTCTCACCACCCCTGCAGATAAACTCATTCAGTTCCTTAAGAATAAACAGGGGCGCTCCCATCTTACCACTCCATCAACACACTCGCCCATATACCAGTCAAGTATGGATAGCTCGAGACTAGTGCTGCTCGCGTGTGTGTGTTTGTGTGTCCATGTGTGGCAGAAAGCGAATGGAAGTCTTCTCTGGCAAGATGAGCTCCAGTGATTACAGGCTGAGACAGTTTTCTAATTATTCTGTCAAACATCAATCCTGTGGGCTGATGCGGGCCATCCTGTGGCCTGATGGACAATGTAATCACTGCCAAAGCCCCACTCCAAACCCCTACACTCCCACTCCTCCACCCATTCCACACGCCTGTTCTCCTCCCCTCTTTCCTCCAATGTACACTCTCTCACTTTACTATCTTTATCAGGCTTTTCAACACGACTCCCTCACGGCTTCACCCTGTTTTTCTAGTCGCCTTCTTCGACAACAGACTACTTCAGCCATGCAGGCTATTAAATGATCGCTCTATAGGCAGATAAAACATGAACATTGTAGGGGCTGCTGAAGGAATAATCAGCCAAGAACACAAGACACTTATGAATGGGGAAAAAAGACAAAAAAAATGACAGCGGGGCCCTTCACAGTATGCTACATTATTAGAGCCATTTTCACCTGGTATTGAATGGAACCTAAAAAAGGTCACAGAAGTAGGCGAGAGTCCTAAATCATTTTTGTCTCTAATTCAAAGTAGCCAAATTGTCAGTCGTGTTTGCCAGGCAACACGCCGTCATTTATCCTTATCAAGGCAGACAAAAATGATTTGCTAAGGTTTCTAAGGGAACTTTATTCTGTCTTACTGCCAATCTCTCTCTCTTTTTTAAGCTTCTTTTGATGAGGCTCAGCATGTTTAATCTGGAAACAGAATCAATAAACCCAGTATTTATTCCTATTGTTCAGCTTTGTGCCACCAATGCCAAATCAAACTTAAAGGATTCTTAAATTGTTAATTAGGGCTGGTTGTACTCAATTTGCTGACCTTCTAAAGATGAGTCTGTGAGGTTTTGATTATATTCTTTTTTTTTTTTAAATGGACAAAAAAAAAAAAGGCAGCGGTGTATTCATGTGAGCTTTTATCCTTCATCCTTAATTAAAATCAAACTCTATCAAAAAGGACAGCCGAGAGGAGAATGTTACACTGGAACCAAAAGATGATAATGGAAATGGTTGGAAGTGATCAATACATAGGGACGCTTAAAATTGTGTTTTATAGTCCTTAAAATAAAAGGTTGTTGTCATGGCAACCAAAGCTCATCTATGTGTATTGTATCACCTAGAATTGCATGAATAAAACAAAATGACAAAAGCGTCATCATCTTGTGTTAAGTAAGCATGAAACTAAGTGCATTGGATAAAAAGAGCAGATATAACATTTACAAGTTTAGGTTGAATTATTTCTTTTATTACATAATTGTTGGACTTTAACTTACTCTCCATTGTGTAAATATGTAAATTCAATTCAATAATAGATTTTATAAACTACTGCTACTTATCAGTCCTCCCGCTTTCCCTTACAGGCACTTCTCGGTTTTTGCCAGTGTAAATCTCTTGTCCATCTGCAGGCTCCTTTGGCAGTAGCAGATATTGACTGAGATAATAGTGTAGGAGAGCTGTGTTCTACATCGCCTCTGCTGCTTGGTGAACAAGGCAGCAGCAGCGCCAACAGACAGCCATGTCAGCTTGGACAGAATACTCGGGACAGAACGAGATCATATGATCCGATACCAAAATTCTCCGCACCAGCTGTCACTTATCGGGCGAGCGAGGGGACAATACGATATGGAAATGATCGCACACCTCATAACAGCTGAACACAAATAATGCTGCAGAATTAATTACAGCTACACAGTATTTGGGCCATACGAATTACAAATGCATTTGTTGATGAGCACATAAAGAAAAGTCGACACTTATGTCATGTGAGTCTATAGCTTGCCATTTGTGTTAATATTTACCAATATGTGTGATTTTTGGATGCGTTGTGAGGGTAGGATGTTTACACAGAAATAGTCCTTTCTTCCCTGACCCTGCTGTGAACAGAAACGCATGAGGTGATTTCTCTGAAGATAAGGTGAGTTGAACGTTTTCATGTGTCTGATCGCCTTTCCATTACGCTCAATAATAAAGAAGTGTGTGGATCAGACAAGAGCCTCGTATCAAATCAGGCCTGGAAAAGCCAATTACACTGACAATAATCTCTGGCTGTTCAGCTACCGGCATGTCTCACCATACAAAGCAACAAATACCTGACACAAGACTTGCGTGTGTGTGTGGGGGGGGGCAGGGGGGTTGAAAAGAAAAGTCTACAGTTAAACATAACTGCATTTGAGAAAGCTCATTAAGATACACCATTGGTATAAAAGAAGTAATTATTTCAAACACCAGAGCCTGTTTGGTGTTTGCTAGATATTTTTCTGAGCATAGATAATCCCCCCCCCCCACTCTTGTAGAGGAAACAATGTGTAAAGCAGTCTTTCTCAAATAGTGGGGCGCAGTGTCATGCCAGGGGACGTGTGTCCCTGAGTAAACTGTAATGTTTTTGTCTTTTTTGTCTGTACAAAAATTAAGTGTAATGTCACATCCACTACAGTAAGTGTCAGCGGTGCTCTCATTGACAGAGTGTGAGCAGGGAGTATTAGCTCGATGATGTAGGGGTTTTATACAGCCATTATAAATATTGAAAAGAGATGAAAAGAAAAACAGAGAGAGACGGAGATAATGAGACAAACAAAAGTCTCTCTAAAACTAAGACAAAGAAATCTGATGAAGCAAATGCAGTGCTTGACTTCACTGTGACTATGGTGGGAGACCAGGAAAGACCAGTGGGCTTTGGGCCTAAAAAATCTTCGTAGTGGATAGCATGAAGACAAATAAATGAAGGTGTCAGTTAAAGATGTTGCACACCGATTATGCTGATAAGCCAATTCAAGCTTTTTTTTTTTTTTTGCAAAAACATGCCAAATATTGCACCACAATCATCCCACTTTGTACCTAAACAAACCCACACCATAGCAGAGGACGTACTTATAAGGCTCTTATTACAATTTATGGACAAATGATATTACTTATAGATGTTGTCTTCTTCCCTGGGGGTGGGGGTGGGGTTTAACAGAGAATAATTGAGAAACATTGATGTGCAAAGCAAAGCACTGAAGCTGCCCGTGCACTGTTATACTACAGTTGCGACGTACACTGATAGATAACGACAAAGTGATGGAAAGCCTGTGACCTCACAGAAACTTGGGAGTCTGAGATACAAAAGAACGGGGCATGAGGGCTGTCGTGGTCGATCTGCGTTTGACCAAAATCAGAAGGTTAATGTGAGCTGTCCTGAGCGTAGGATGGAGTTGAAAGAAACAAAAGGCTAAAAGCACATTCTCTAAAGATAGGAGCAAGTAAACAAAGGGGATAGAAAATACTGCAGATCAAATATGCGACAGAAAAACAACAAATATTCCACCTCGTCTCATAATGGTCTGTCTGTCCTCAGCGCTGTTTGAAAACCGCATCAGTGCTCACTTTCATCTACTGTATATATACCACAGTAATATCCTCCTTATCTGACCTCGCTCTGACCAGTAAAAGAATCCATTTCAGAGATTCAGACTAGTTCCTGATTCGTCCCCATAAATACACAAGTATTCAGCCCTGTTTCTCTGCTTTTTTATTTATTTGTATACTTACAATTTATAAAAGGTACTGAATATGGTCCTGTACTGCATTTCTCTTTTCACAAAATCTAAGAGCTTTGAATTGAAATGATAAATTAGCTTCTAAGCTCTCTCTTTTTTAAAAAATGTATATATTTTGATTGTTCACAAGACAATGTTACAGTTTAATTTATACAGTACAAGATGACATTCACAACTCACAATGATAGGATCAGAGACAACAGACAAAAAAACAAATGAATAAATAAAAACAAACAAAGAGCTCCCCAAAATACGAGGTACAAAGAAAAAAAAACCTAAATAAGTGAACTGCATTAGCCACAGAGAGACACATGTTGACCTCCTAAGTCCTTCAAGCCATGCTCAAGTATACAGACCTGAACTCGTGGTGTGCTGGTAAATTTTCCAGGTAGTTTATAAATGGTTACCATATCTTGTAGAACATCCGTCTTATTTTTTGCATCCATTAAGCCTGTAAACTCTCGAATATTTGTGCCATTTAGCTGCAGATTTCTGCCTCTCTTTTCATGTCGTGCATTTCAGCTTTTGCAAGCAGAGTTGGGAGTATTCAAAAGATTCAATTCATGAATTCATAAAATAAATAAACAAATAAATAAAAAATAAAAGTCTCTGACTGTTGTTAAATAGCTCATCAATAATGTTAGATGGGACCTTGACGATTAACAATCATCTATTTAGTTGTGCCCCCAAAGGACCACAATCCTCCAGTGAATGTTGTGTTGCTTCTGTCTTTAATGGTATAATAATCTCACGCTAATCCTATACTAATGTGTAAGATTATTGGATTTTTTTTCTTTGTGTCTGCTAATGTCCATTGGTGTTGGTATATTAGCGCTGTTATGAAATGCATCTCTGTGAATTTAGTGCCTTTCAATTGCTCTCATTCCACTTAATGACGTGCGGTGCCTCATGAAGGAATCCAGCCAAAGAGGGACTGGAAAATGTGCACTTTTTAAGCTTTGACGTATTGATAGTTCGTGGGCCGTGATTTGCAACTCTGCTAATTAATTCCCAGCGACATTCAATAGCTCCTACTATGACTGATCTGTGTTTCAATGTCGTAGGACTAACCTCAATGTCACAGGAAAAACCTCGGTGAGCAAAAAAATACCCCCCTCCCCACATTAATGGCCTTAAAGGATAGGAAAGGGCGCAGTGTTTGTGGTGTTGGCACATCGCTCAGAGAGCGCAAATGATGTCATCAACTGGGTGTTTGAGCGGTCTCCGATAATCCCCCTGTGTGTGAACACATAAGCACCAGGGGAGCGTGAAATGAGGGAGGTCCGACAGTCACACTTCGACTGCAATGTCTCTCAGCACTGGACATGGCTCTCTGATGTCGATACTCCCTCATATCTTGGAAC
Organism: Gymnapogon annona; assembly: GCA_029814585.1. Classification (NCBI taxonomy): domain Eukaryota; kingdom Metazoa; phylum Chordata; class Actinopteri; order Kurtiformes; family Apogonidae; genus Gymnapogon; species Gymnapogon annona. The sequence continues at coordinate 16,383,469 of JAPTHA010000023.1, read as the reverse complement.
GTGGACAGATGGAAATGGAGAATTGGACTAGTGGCAAAAGGATGGAGGGACGGCAGATGGTTTGGATGGGAAAAAAAATCTCCATTTATAGGACAGAGATGAGGAGAGAAATGCAATTTGTAATGACAATGTTGGAGGAACAACCTGCCACAAATAATTTGAAGCATTACGGTGAGTTCATGATCCGTGACTACATTGAAACCGCGTGTGGAGAGTAAACACTGCACAGTCTCCGATAACATGGCGTTTGGGCTGGAGCGATTCCTGAGGTAGCGGTGCCTCCAAAGATGATGGTTTGTGTTCAGTTTCATTTGCTTCCCAGTTAGCCGTGAGACATTAAAGGCATGCTAATGGATACAAAGTCTAACATGAATGTCTTTACTGACGGAGGAAAATACCTGGAGCGTTGATTATTATTGTAGTGATTCTCCAATTATTTATCCAGGATACGTTTACTACTGATGAAGACCATTCATATCTCAACAAAACTCAACATACTGAATGCACCAACATAATCGTTAGGGCAATTGGAGGTCACGTCATGATTCTAATAAGCTTTTAGGTTCATAAAGAAAAAGTCCTCAACAATTACAGACAAAGAAAATAACCAATAAAAAAATGCCTGATTTCAATATTTCTATATACACTGGAAATTGATCATGCTTGCAAGCTTTTCATATACATGTATGTGGAAATGTGAACGTGTAAATGTGATATTTTGGTTTCAAAATGTTCTCTCTGTAACTCATACAATTTGTTAAGTTCTAATTTTTTTTGTCTTTGTCATTGTAACATTTTGTGTTTTTTTTGTGCTCTTCATGGGTGTGTGTTTGTGTGTATTGTTGTTTGTTTGTTTGTCCTCTGTCTCTGATCGTGTCATTGTGGGTTGTGAATGTTGTCTTGTAGTGTATGAGTGTAACTGTAATATTGTCTTGGGATAAATCCAAATAAAATAAAATGTCTGAGTTACATGTACTGTATCTGAAGCAACAGAACATGGGCCTTCAGTGACATCAGCAGACCTCAGTCAGAATCCTGATGTTTGAAAGATGCCTTGGTAAAATGCCTTGGTGGTTAACGAGTAAATGGAGTCATTAAAAAAAGTCTGACTTTACATTTTTAACACAAAGATCATTTTCGATTCCTGTGTGTACATGTCTGAAAGTTGTAGCATGCGAAAAAAAAACACTTTGGAGCATGCAGAATAAGATTACATCACACCGCTCCGTACGATGGTTCTACTGTGTAAATTCGCAATGAAAAAATTCCCCTGGGGAGAGTAGTTCCTACAACTCACCCACAGGTACAGTTCTGACAAGTTCATACAATTACTGGGTGGGAAAGTGCCTATTTTACATGTGTTTGAAAACATTGTTGAGGACTGGGTGAACACAAAGAGGGGAGGCGGCGGAGGAGCATCCACCATACACACCCCACTGAAAGATGAAATCGCCATTTACTGCCATATTCGTCAGTTAAGAGATATAAATGAATATTTACTAAATGTTTCTGTCTAAATATCTCATGTTATATCTGTGGCTGGTAGTCTATGTATGACAAAATATTGATTTCTGTTCAAATGTTCTGTTCAGTGACAGCTTCTTCCCCCGACCCATCAGACTATTAAACTGTACCTGACATCAATGTTTACGCTGTTTGTAGTGCTGTTTACACTGATGTGCAGTTCTCACTGTTTATAGTACTATTTTACATTGATACGTGGTATTTCCACTGTTTGTAGTGCTGTTTATAGTACTGGTTACTGTCTACACTGATATTTGGTATTTGCACTGTTTATAGTGC
>JAPTHA010000023.1:16367502-16381566 GCA_029814585.1 Gymnapogon annona | reverse complement strand
GAGTATCACTTGAAACCACTGTGTCAAGGCTGCCCCATTTTCCATATGCGCAGCTGTTTCACTCAGAAATGACTAACATTTCACGCTTATCGTAAATGATGACCCCAAAGGCTGGAACTAATTCATCAGGGTCCAACGACCATTTCACTGCTTAACAAGAAAACCTGACGGGTTGATGTGGTCACAGATGAGTGCAATCACTTCGTACAATCAGACTTAGACAGAAGCTTAGTGATTCCACTGGTAATAGCCCTGCCCGGCTCACAGGGGCTGTGATGCCTTTACATGACATTCACAATATAGCACATCCTTTGCCAAGCTCTGCCAACAGAAAAACACAGCAGTTTCCTTTAAATTATATGTAGCAAATTAATTGAAATTAGGCTGTCAGTATACAAAACTAATTATAATTTTAATTTTGAGATGGCTACCAGAGAGGACCCTGATGACCCAGAAAACCCGCCACAGAGCAGTGATAAAGAAATTTCTGTCTTACCTAAGAGTTTAACATTTTACAAGCATGTGTCCTACTCGCCAGAGATATTCTGTCTGGCGAAAAAGACTCCTCTTTCTATTATAGATTGGCGTTTCTGATCTTTTGGGTTAGGGTGACATAGGGCATTTCAACTTGTGAACTTGTCTGTTGCTGTGGCCAGCGGATAGCTTAAACATTCATTCATTCATTCATTCATCTTCCAAACCCGCTTTATCCTTTGCAGGGTCGCAGGTGTTACTGGAGCCTATCCCAGCTACTCAAGTGCGAAGGCGGTGGGCAGGGACCCTGGACAAGTGGCCAGTTGATCGCAGGGTCATCAGTCACACACACATTCAAGGACACAAGGACACAACGGCACATGATCATGACTGAGCGGGAATCAAACTGTCAACCCTTCGGTTGCCAGACAACCTGCCCCTTAGCTTAAACATGTTAACATGTTATTTAAAGAATGTCTCAATATACTGATACATATAACAATAAATTCTACTTTTACCCTATTCAGTGATTTATGTGTTTGTTGGTCCAGAGTAGCCAATTCCTCTATGACATACTTTATGTTTGTCTTCAGAAATAAATCAACATGATTGCCTTTCCCAATTCTGAAACACCCAAAGTACGCATATCTTCATAGTGAGCAAAAGATGAGGAAAAATCAAGGAGTTCCTATAGAGGCACATGAGAACAAATGAAGCCTTTCGTGGCCGTGCCCTTCTTCTCAGCGCTCGACTTCACAAGGTCGCTCAATCACACGCGTCTCCCCTCCCTGTGGCATCCAAAGGCCCTATCTGATCGCTAGCTGCTCCCCTGGCCCCATGGTGTGAACCAGGTGCTGTGATGACAAAACGCTCCTGGCAGCAATAAGAGAACAGAGAGAGCAGGGCTCAATTAGCCCGAGCTCCAATCCCAGATCCTCTATTGATTTCCCAGGGATGAGGAATGGCAGACAGGAGAAAGCTCAATCAGACATACCCATGGGACCTGTCTCTCTCTCTTTATATGTGTGTGTGTATGTGTGTGTGAGGAAGAGCGAATCAGCAAGGGACAAATTGGTGCCAAGACAAGGTGCCGGGGTGAGATGAATACATTGGCAATCTATAGTCTTTATGCATACATGATGGTTAAGTAATAGCGTTGTCTACAGACAGAGGAAAATGACATGAGTCTTTAAAAGCGTGTCGCGTCGTCCTAACCCAGATCAAATGGAGAAGCAGACAGACAAGGCATTAGTTCCCTGAAGGGCAAATCAATCTGACAAGTCGTCAGCTCTGCCGTGCATCTCTGGACAATTCCTTTACTTCCTCAAATTAACCTTCACAAGAGGAAAGAGAGGTAGAACGTATGGCTTCTGACAATCTCATTTGTCCTTCACTTCTCCCTGTAAAATCTACATTTTGGCTTAAATTCTTCCCATGTGCACATTTCTTGTTGGGCAGATGACTGTTTGGGCCGTGTGTTTTCAGGGTCTGATTTCAAATGCACTGAGATGGGAAGGGGAAAAAAAATGTCTTAGACAAAAATGAAAGTCACCTTTTAGAGCTGGAGTCCCTTCATGTACCACTGCCTCACTGTGATTTAGTAAGTAATTATTTTAGACCACCAAGTATCCAAGTTAAAGGTATGATCATTTGCCAAAGGCCTCCGCTGAAAAAATGTTTGCTGTATTAAATCATCTGCTGAAAGTGAATTTGTTTGTGAGTACATTAAATCTATAACAAAAGCCTGTCATTACTATAGTTTGGAATCCAACTGTGGTTGATGTCAGCCCGGTATACCATTATTATTTAATCGCCCCTCAGAACAGCAATTATTTCATATAACCAGCACAGTTGTGTCCATTTACCTGTGTTAAATGGGCTGGTTAACAGACTAGCCAACAGAAATGCCATGTTTCATTAGTGGTTCTGCATAATTTCCCACCCACTGAGGTTTGACGTTTGGACTTTTAATACTACCTTATTTTAGCACCTTCATTTTCAAGTAGCCTCTGTTGTTTGCTGTCTTTATCAGTAATTTCCTTGTAAATTTCAATAATAGGCTTACATATAGGTTTAAATCATTTAGGTCATATTTACCCTGCAGGCAAACAGAAATGCAGTTTTTCTATCCTTCTATTCTTTTCAAATGTTAAATGCCACTAAATGTCTCTTCTTTTTCAGTAGTTCTACTGAGTGTGTATGAATAAAAGCATCATAGGGCTTATTTTACACTGGTGGCAAAAAAATGAAAATAAAGAAAGAAAATCTAATTGCTTATACAAAACGTTTTTGTCTAACAATTTTAAGTGGTAAGCAAAAGAAAAATAAATTGCGTGCCAGATTGGATCAATATTTTCTTTTTTCAATAATGAAAATACCTTTCTTTACTATAGTAAACTCTTCAGGCCCAGGGTCCTTAGAGGAATTGTCTGGTACGGTATGTGGCTATTTTAGAGATAAGTGGATGTATTACTTCAACTCTGCCTCGTACATCTGGTCAAAACTCCACTGAATGCCATTCATTTACAACAAATTAAAGGCCACTGGATATTGCGATTTTCAATGATTTCTGGTATTGACATTCTTTGTAACTGAATTGTGATTAAATAAAAGACTTTGATAAATTTGATAGTTTGAAAAAACTGACACAAATCCCTCTCTGAATGGTTGCATGTGACAAGTAATAGCTTATCAATACTGAAGAACAAGTATTCTTATTGCTCATAAGTTTATAGTTACTCTGGTATAATGTGAAAAGTGCTACAGAGGTTAATATATCACTGAATTGTTCTTTGATTTGATTTAACCGATTTGACTGGAGGCATTTCAAAGAGGACTTCCTCCGTTACTGCAATTGTAAATATCACCTACAATGTCACTTTGATTTCTAATATTGCACTTATATTAGCAATCTGACACTATAACCGGTATCAGTATTATTATAGTATTTGTAATATGATACACCAATTAGTACTGTACCTGCAAAGTTACAAAAATGTAGTTTAACCCAGCATTGCAAATGTATTTAAGTCTACAACTATCTTAAAGTAGAAAAACACTGCCAACTTATATCTTCAACAAGCACAGAGAAATAATGGAAGGCATAATTATAGCAAAGAGAAACACAAGTCTGAGCTGATGATCAATATGTAACAAAAAGAATCTGAAGCAACAATGAAGAGGATTTAAAAAAAAAAACATCACGAGACACCGGTTCAATCAATCAATCAAACTTCTGTGCAGTCTTTTCAGGATAATCATGAAGTGAAATTTTTCATGAAGAGAAAAAACACATAACCTAATTAAATGTTCAATCTCAAACAAGACTATGTTTTCACACAAAACCATAATTAATTTCTTTTAAAAAAATAAATGTAAAAAAATTATATAAATAGAAAAAGGAGAAAGCCATTAAGGAAAATATAATGCTCCTCAAAGCTATTTCAGAAGTGTCATGTTTTTATAATGCACAGCTACTGGTGATGCAGAGCCAGGCATCGCTCTGAAATGGGGGAGTGTTGTTTTCCTTAGATGTACATGTGATAAATAGGCTCAGCAAAAAAGGTCAACTCAGTGTCAGTATATAGGTACCTGCTTTACGAAGGGTATACAGTGTGTTTTTATTTTATTCAGGCACTGACTGAACACCGGTGAAACAGGCCCACGTTAATACACGGAGCTAAAGAGTGCGTACACACATACACCACAATTACACTGCGTCAGACTGATGGTGAATGCATCTCAAGGCCTAACACACACAGGGCCGGTGCACTCTGGGCTTCCAATGTCGCTGCAGAGATTCTAAATGTGCTCGAGCAGGGAGAGGTCCCATGATACACCAAGACCCCAGCCTATATCTGTCACTAAAGCAGGATTTTAATGCACTGTAAGCAAATCTACAGGAAAACCATTATATGAGCCCCAGCTCCACTCTCATAATGGCAAACCGATACAATGGCCTGCACAGCATATACGGTAAAAAGGAAGAAACAGTATGAGCCACTTCTCCCTTAACGCACACAAACCTGCACAATGCCTACCTGTTACAGCACTCGCTTGCTTGCTCTCTCTCTCTCTCTCTCCATGGCCTTTCCTAAATATGCCAGCCCCAGTGTGCTGCATTGTCTAAGTACTGCCCCCCCCATGGTCTGGCCTCCTATTTAGTACTCGCGTAATATTTTGCGCGTTGGGAATAAACTCCATTACTGTTGCTGCTTGCTTTCTCCTTTCTCTCCTTTTCCTCCATGACGTTTGCATCGCTAGTGTTTATAACACAGGGGACCGGCATCTCCCACAGGCTCTCAGCTTCCGGCGGGGAGGTGATTTCTTTTGTCTCTGAAACAACACACTATTGGGTTTTCACATCCCAGGTAAGTCTTGTGATTAAAAGTTGTTGGGGCACCCGGAGGAATGTGTGTGTGTGTGTGTGTGTGTGTGTGTGTGCGTGCGTGCATGCGTGTGTGTGTGTGTGCATGCATGCGTATAGAGGTGTGTACATTTATGTTGGGTGTGTGAGAGCTTTAACAGATGATACATGGAACATATATTTACTCTGGCTTTCACTCAGATTCGTCAAGATTTGTCAGGTCTAGCCATTCAATATGACAACTACTCATTCCTTTTCCATTTAGTTATTATTTTCCCGGTACAAATTTCCGTGATGATTTCAATACCGTCAAATGCAAACATGTTTTTTCAGCATTTACGGATCAATATGACTGTGCTGATTATAAGACATGCAGCTCAGTCAAAAACATCTCGACTCGCCTACTGAAAGCTTGGCCTTGAATGACTGAATATGTGGAAGCCATTGATATTTCCTGCATGTACTATAAGAACTAATGAAATAACATCCACCCAAAAAAAAAACACCATGGAATCAACCTGTGTTTTACTTGTGAGCTTTAAGAGCCACTCGTTTCAGTACAATTGTCAAAAGGTACAGCCAGTCATAACTTCTGACAGTGAATCAAACTGACTAATGTGATACTCTTTTGCCAGGAAAAGTCTTGCAAACTTCTAAAATGTTTACAACCGTTCCTCAATGTATCTCAGGAAAACGTGTGTGTGTGTGTGTGGGGGGGGGGAGTCACATATAACTGAAGCTTGCGAAAACAAAATCTCGGAGCTAAAGTTTTGCCCTTGACGTTACTCTAGACATTAATGGAACATTCAGTGCTTTTGCTTCACCTGATACTTGAAGCTCCTTGTAGATTTCTTAATGTATATTTACGTATTTTATATATACATTTGTTGGCTGTATATCGAAGATAAAGACTTTTTAATTGATCTGAACTACAATTTACCTAAAGTCTTGAATCGACGTGGCCTTGGTCTCAGGCAGTTTGAGCAGTTATAACTCAGTCTGATCATTTCCATGTACTTGAGTTTCCTCTCCAACAATCCATACATTCTCACAAAAAACTACCCAGACATTTGAAATGTGTATTATTCAGTGATGACTGAGTGTGTTTCTCTTCTCTCATGAATTTTTCACTAAGCGCTGGGACAAGGGCCAGGATTATTGCATAACCTGTAAAAAATACTCAGAACATGAGGGTTATACTTTACATACTGTACATGTCCTTCAAGCACAGGAGGCTTCTATCAATAGACCGGCATGAAAAAACTTGTTAAGTACTGAAGGAGAAAGCGACGTGTGTTTAAGTTGTTGTCTGGTGAGGGACTGACTTCATCACATTCAGTTTACAAACGTGAATCTACAGAGTAGCTTATTCACTATTTGATTGGCAGCAGTTAACGGGATAGATTTAAAATCTCACATCAACTTTAATCACACATCCAAACTGTAACACACACAAACAGCACGTTTCATTAAAAAAAAAAAAAAAACAAAAAAAAAAACAGAAAAAAAACATCACTATGGTCAGTGGACCAAACCTTTTTTACACCACTAAATGGTTTAATCTGTGACAATATTTTCATGGATCAGCCTTCAAGTCGTGGTGGATAAATACAACAAAACTAAATGATATGGAAACATATACGACCGAAGCAGAAGCTGGACACGCATCACGACTGAGTCACTGAGAGATGAAGCAGAGAGGATCCGGTGGATTTTCAAAGTAACAATGTTCAGCCTGCGGAGGGAAAACTCAACAGGATGTCTGCACTTGACTCGCAAACTGTAGTTTACTGTCACTGACTGAACCCCTGGGGTCACCAGCATCCACCACCAATGAGGCAGGAGAACTGCGTGCCTCACCCAGTGCCTTTACACAGCCGTTTAAGTCTCGATGCTCAGCAGGAGAAACACCTTACACATATACAGTTGTTGAAAAAAAAACCCAGCTAAACTATGGAAGTTTGGTTCATACAGCAGATGTGCTTTGAACATTTTAATAGGGACGCACAGAGAGACAACAATATGATCTCACTGCACAACAACAGCACTGTCAGCAGAGTGATTGCGCAATCCAAGGTGAGGCTGAGCCGGATGCTGCCTCACTGCGCATCTCTTCACAGTATTTGATTTACAAACGTGAAAATTCAGCGATTTTGATTAAAAATTTGTCTAAAATGGGCCAAGTTAAATAAAAAATAAATGCATAGTACAAATCACTGATTAAATATAACCTTTTATTTATTTTTTTCTTTTCATGATGACAGGTGAGGCCATGCCTTACTAGCCTCCCCTGACTGCACACCACTGGAAGGAAGACTGTTACAGAGCAATTAACGCTGTAGTCAAGTGTTCCTCTCAAGCCTCGGTTCCTTAGAGGTACGATTGGTAGATATTCATATGCAGGCAAAATAAATAAATATATAAATAAATTGCAGAATCTCAGTCGAGTGAAGGGTCCCCCGACAGATGATTTAAATTATCGACTTTTGCTGGAGGAAGGGGGCAACACTAATATTTGCACATTTCTGTGGATGTTGCACAGGAAGTGGTTGAAGATGTGTGACTTCTATCACATTCAAATGATGCAAATCCCCTCACGACCCAAAACTCCAATCCTGCTGCCCTCTGCAGCCCAAGGACAGTACGACGCGCTTCTCAAAAACACAATGTATTTCTCATGCTCACCTGGTTTGCACCACAGCCGCTGGCTTCCCCGTCACTTCATACATGTTGAAGCCGATTAGACATAGGCTCAGACATCACCATATAGTGATGCGGCTGCCATTGCCTGGGCTCCTACTGGATTTAGCTAGCAGGCATGAAACTGAAAGGAGCTCCTCACATTGACTTTAACAGGATTTAGCTAGATGAAAGGCTACGGTGAAGAAGGGAGGGACACAAAGAAGAAGGCAGCAGGAAAGGAAAAGAACTGCAAGAGGATATTGGGCAGCAGTCTGCAACCTTTTTTGTGCCATGGAGCGCTTTAATGTCAGATAATATTTTCATGGTCCGGCCTTTAAATTCTGGCGGATGAATACAAGAAAATAAAATTATACGATTGACATAAAAACTGGTATTTAGTAAATACAATAATATGAGTGAATTCACCGTGTATGTAACTTTATTAGCAGTAACATCACACCAACAACATAACATGAGTAACGCCATCGTTACAACCAAAGAAACCAAACAAAACCATTTGTTTTTTGTTCATTTTTACAGCTTGGGGGTTTCAATTTAGGGCTAATGTGTTATCGGTTAGAACAGCTGTTTTAAGAAGGAAATGGATGTAGGTAAAACATGAGCAAGGCAACATCTGGACATTCGTCAAGAGTAAATTATGCTGAGGAGAGAATCCGGTCATTTTCCAAAATAAAACATAATTCAGAATACGATAATAATTACAACAGAAATCATGAAAAAATAGAAATATTAAATATTAGATTATAAATATTTCTGTGTGGTCCGGTATCTATTGACCCAGGGACTGGCACCCGTCTGCGGCCGGGGGGTTGGGGACCACTGATATACTGAGCTGGAACAAGAATGTTCAATGGGGCAAAAAAAAGAAAAAAAAAAAGAAAATAGTCTATATCTGTAGAGGTAGTGGTGAATGTCAATAAAAACAGTTTTTGAGAAAACAGAAGAAAGGAACAGAAAGGTAATAATAGCAGTATGGGCCCCTGTGGAAGTGGCGATGGGACGTACAGCAGGAGCAGACAGGACTCTGGAGTGTCAATGCAACAACAAGGAAAGTGGTAAAAGGGGGCCCACAGGTGGCGAGTTAAAGCAGAGGCATTGAGCTGGAAAGACGAAAAATAGTGTGAAATTTAGCTCGGAGGCAGCAGGGGCTGAAGCGTTGAGGGACACGCATAATAATCCCACGCAAACAGAGATGAGGCGACAATGTGAGAGGAATTCAGAAAGCAAAGCAAACATAAATCATTTACATATGGGCACCAACGGAAAGGTGAGTGCCAGCATTCCCAGTTGAGATGGCCAACATGCCAGTGGAAGCTAAAGTGATGCTCCATGGTCAGCGCTGTGATTATGCAATGGCATTAATGCCGGCGTTTGAACACACCTCCATACTTGCCTGGGAGGTGGGTCACTCAGCTGAACTAATGCTAATGTGCCAATCTGTGCTTCTTTCACCTCAGAGGGAAGCTTCCGCACTGCATGTCTGCTACGCCTTCAACAAAACAGCAGCAGGAATACACAAACAAACAGTTAAACAGAATAAGAAAGCTAAAAGCAAAACAGCAACGTGCACGGAGCTTTAAGCACACAGAAATATACTGCACTGATGCATAGACCCGGACTATATTAAAAGGTGCTGTTTACAATTCAATGCACTATCGTCACATTGCGTTCATTTAGTTCCTCTTGAAATTCTTACATTTATTATTATGTTACCTTTATAATTTTCATGCATGTATATATGTATATATATATATATATATGGAGGTGTATCTGTGTATGTGAAAGCACATACTGTATTTTTTCGGACTATAAGTCGCCGTTTTCTTTTCATATTTTGCCCGGGGTACGACCTAAACTCCGGAGCAACTTATATGTAAAATTGTTAACACATTATTATATAATTTCACATTATTTTCACTGACAACCGCAAGAGGGCACTCTAGGCAAAAATGGCATCGAAAAGAAAATCCTATTCTCTCGATTACAAGCTGCAAGCAGTGAAATATGCCGTCGAAAACGGTAATCGAGCAGCAGAAAGAATGTTCCCTGGAAGTCATTGGAGGGATCGACAAAGCACGGGCTTCAGTGACATCCGAAACCATTCCATCGAGATTCAGAAAGGACAGAGTAATAAAAAAAACGCAGCTGGCAATGAGTGATGAAAGCAACGTAGAGGAGGAAGCGGCGCGTCTTCTACCTCCAGAGTTGGCAGAGTTCTTTAGAAGTGACACCAAGGATGAAGATTTCATTGGAGTTAGTGATTTGGAGTGACACTGATGGTTTGGTAAACTTGTTAGCATGTTCTTTATGCTATAGTTATCTGAATAACTGTTATGTTAACATACCAGGCACATTCTCAGTCCGTTGTTTATGCGTCATGTAACGTTAGCTGAATGTGTTACGTTAGTGTACCGACACCTACTCAGCCTGTTGTTCTCTATTCTATTTTTATTTTAAATTGCCTTTCAAGATGATATGTCTGTTGTTGGTGTTGGATTTTATCAATAAATTTCCCCCCAAAAATGCAACTTATACTCAAGTGTGACTATATATGTTTTTTTTCTCCTTTATTATGCATTTTTTGGCTGGTGCGACATATACTCCAGAGAGACTTATAGTTTGAAAAATACGGTATATGATTTTTGTTCCTTTTTGGTATTTGATGGGATTGATATAAAAAATGAGGCACAGTGTAATACTTGGATGATTTCATGCAAGTACTATGATAAGACTTCACATTAAAAATATCTGAAATGAAAATCTTACATTACATTTAATTTACTTTGAACATTGGTCACACAGGCCCAGAACACAAAGCACAAAAAACACAAAATGGCAATTTAAGTGACTTTCCCGTTACTACAACTAAACGTAATCACTGTCCATTTCTGTAAGTCATGAAGTTGTATAAGCTCTGTAATTTGTCAATAATTTTCTTTTTCTTAATTGCAGTCTTTATTCAATACAGTGTGTTTCTAATCACAATTACAGTCTTCTAACCCCTCGTAGCACTCGTAGGAATTTGAGGAGGCAACAGAATAAGGCCAATCAGAATTACTGGAGTGACACCATCAAACACACACACAAAAGCTGAGTTTAATACATCATAAATGTGACAAAGTGTTCCTTCTCACAGCAGTTGTGTTCATGTTCATCTATTTACCATTACAAGTTGGAAAGCTCATAACTGAAAAGGCTAAAATGAATAAATGATACCTTATCTGAAAGGCAATAAACCTTTAGTTTTAGTCCATATTTATTATGTGACTAATGTACAACCTGAACTACACACACACACCCCATTAACTTTAATTGCTATACAAGTGATCCAAGGTGTAGTATACCTATATTTGCATGTTTTATTGTACTTTAATGTATTTACTACAAAATGTCAGTTTGTAATGACAAGATTAATATTTAATCCAAACCACCACGTTTTCTCATCTCTATCTTAGTTCTTCTACTGCCTAAACTTATAAGTCTGCAATTGCCTGAAAGCAATGACACCTTTCCTCAAAGTGTCACTGACTTGGTCATATCTTCCACATTACATTGAGATTAGACATATTTGTGGTTTGTAGAAAAATAATAGTATGACTTTAGTCAAACATGTCACAAAATGTGCAGCCGGTGCAGTAGGAATAGTTTTATCCTTCAAAAAGGTAAATCAGTGACATATGCATAGATGATAGATATGGATAAACAGACGCTTATAGTCTAATTTTCTAATTGAAAAGTTTTTTTTTTTTTTCATAGGAACACAACACTGAGCCTGTTTGAATCCACACTAAAGGTCTGACCATTGTCTGATTTCTGGAATGATTAGATTATTCAAAAGATCATGCAAACAGCATAATGTGACCCCTTTTATCAGGTAACAGCATTAATCTGATTATGACGAATCAGATTACAACACCTGGATTCCTCCTCAGTAACTAGGGGCCTCATGTGTCACAAAACTTGCGTAACACACAAAAATCTGCCATACAAACTTTTACACGCTCATGTTCAGATGCATCAAGAGTCAAATGATGATGGAAATGCGGTGCTCCACACCAACGACATAACTGGTATACAAACATTTCAAGTGTTTTTGATCTATTGGCGACAGAGGTGAGGACGGAAACTGTTAATAATGTAAGAAGGGTCATTTATCAGAGTAATGTGCACATCAGAGATGCACAGATGAACAATTAACGCACTGGCGCACCATGTTATTGCCAGGGTAACACCTCCCGGCACCACAAGAACCAGACACTGGACCCATGGTGATGATCCAGCCCGGGAGGACTGGATCACTTGATAAATGTATTTAATGTCAGTCAGAACATTTAAAAGTCTGTTGCCAATTACCCTCCAGGTTTAACAGCGCGGCTCTTGAAATTCTTGCACAGCTGGGTGAAAACACCGCAGTGTCATCACCACGTCAGGGATCTGCAACTGACTGTTACTGCGCAGACAGATAATTGGTCCGGAACAACGGTCTGTGACATGAGACTGGGACTGCGTATCCTCGTCTTCTTCTGCCTCATTGTGTGTTGTAAAAAAGTCAATTTTCTAATTAAACATGAGTCCTAATGTTTGGTTTCTTCTTTGATATCCTGGCATGATTACGCATGAACATGGAGGTGACCGAGTTGACCACAGGTGCATTGTAAGAGCGGTGTCAACCCCATCCTGATGTCATGTGATCAGGGGAATCCCAACTGGAGACCCTGTTTATACAAATTCTCATTTTAAAATGTGGGCGTGGAAAGGGTAGGCCAACACCGGCCAACACCTGACTGAGATGTTCAAAAGAAATGCGCATGGATTTAGGTGTAGAAACAATTTTGTATGTCTGGATTTTTTTATTTGTACAGAGTTTATCCAGATTTCAGTGTACGTCAGGTTTCATGTCATGTACCCCTGCTAATCTGATGTATCTCATACTTTTACATTTGAGCATGTGTAAAAGCAATTAAATCTCACTTCCGGTTGGAGCGCCACACCAGTGGCAGCTCATTACAGCAGCTCTTAGTCTTTCGTGTGTGTTGTTCCTCCATCTTCTGTTACGATATTTCTTTCCTTTTGATTTTTGTCATGAGTGTTCTTAAAGCATCGGAGCATCTGTTACACCTGATACGATGCTCCGGCAGTGACTTTTTCTGAACTTTTTTGGACTTTCACATTGCTCGGTGAGTAAACAATGACTGCCATTGTTTACACTCGCGATCAGCTGTTGGCACTACGGGACTGTGTAGTGCGGCCAGAGGACCGCCCCCCCATACCCCATGAGATAAGGAGGAGGATGCGATGCTGCCGTGCCGGGATTAAACACCGCAACGTAAGGAGAGCTCATAGACCTATTCTCCCAGCCATCGTTATGGTGAAGGTAAGATCTTTGCCTAACAAGATGGACGAACTAGCGGCGTTGACCCAGGCATCTATGGGAGTATCGGCAATGCAGAGTGTTAGCTTTCACGGAGACATGGCTAATGAAGCAGCACACGGACGCCACCGTATCGCTGGATGGATTCTCCATCGTATGGGCGGACGGAACGGACGGGAGCGGTAAGAAGAAAGGGGGGGGTTGGCAGTGTTTGTTAACGGGAAATGGTGCGATTCCCGCCATATTACCGTTAAAGTTAAACACAGTTGCCATGATATCGAACTGTTGGCCGTTAGCATGAGGCCGTTTTATCTTCCAAGAGAATTCTCTCATGCTATAGTCCTGCCTGCTTACAGACCCCCTTGTGAACAGGGAACCAGCACTGAAGACCATCTCAGGCCACCAGGGACCCAACGTCCAGGCAGCAGGGGATAAGACATGGGCAGATGAACTGAACACCTACTTCTGTAGGTTTGAGGATCAATCTGCCCCTCCCCCAGCTGTGTCAGCTCTGCAGCAACTCAGCTCCACTGATCTCCCTACTCTCTGCCACAGCACCCCCCCCCCCGTGCAGTACTCAGCTCTCCAACACCCTCACCCCCCACTGTTTTTTTCAACCCCCCCTTCAACACACGATGGAGACAAACAGCGCCCCTGCTTGTCCCTCCCACCCCTCCAGGTGAGAAACCATCTCCGGAGGATAAAGACCGGGAAGGCTGCGGGTCCAGATGGCCTTGGTTCCAGGGTCCTCAGGTCCTACTCAGATCAACTGTGTGGTTGTGATTGTTGGACATCTGTTCAACTTGAGCCTGAAACTGGGGAGGGTTCAACATCTGTGGAAGACGTCTTGCGTGGTACCGGTGCCCAAGACCCTCCATCCCAAAGACCCTAGCTGCTACAGGCCGGTGGCTTTAACATCTCACCTTATGAAGGCCCTGGAGCGGCTGGTTCTGACCCACCTGCGTCCCTTGGTGAGTTCGTTCATGGACCCGCTGGAGTTTCCATATCAGCCTGGCATCGGAGTGGACGACGCCATCATCTTCCTCCTTCACAGTGCCTTGTCTCACCTGGACTCACCTGGGAGCTCTGTTCGGGTCCTCTTCCTGGACCTGAGCAGTGCTTTTAACACCATCAGGCCGGACATCCTGAG
>JAPTHA010000023.1:16357870-16363878 GCA_029814585.1 Gymnapogon annona | reverse complement strand
CACACACACACACACACACACACACACACACACACACACACACACACACACACACACACACACACACACAGCTGAAATCACGTGGACAGAGCACAATCCATACTCAGTGGAAATTTGAGCGAGGCAATGTGTCACCTGCTGCGCTGCTGGGGTTGGCGGGTTTTTACACTTCATCTAAAAAGTGTACAACAACATGATGCAAACACTCACTCTGACAATACTAACAAAAAAGGCTGCTATTTTCAGACTTATATTATTAACAGTGAATCATCCAAAAGAGTTACTGAGGATTGGTTTGAATTCAATACAGTTGGACCACTGACACAAATAATGGATTTATTTTAAGGTCAGAATGTAACCAATAGCCTAAATATGTATCTGTAACTATACATTGTAGGTCATTTGAAATGGG
Source organism: Gymnapogon annona (assembly GCA_029814585.1). Taxonomy (NCBI): domain Eukaryota; kingdom Metazoa; phylum Chordata; class Actinopteri; order Kurtiformes; family Apogonidae; genus Gymnapogon; species Gymnapogon annona. The sequence goes on along the minus strand of JAPTHA010000023.1, from coordinate 16,363,466 downwards.
AAATGAAGCTGGATTCTTGAAATCCTGTAAGTGCAGTGTAACAACAACTTTTGCCTTGATGCAAAGTGTTAGAGCCACAGTCATCCAGCAATTACAATTACAGTACAACTGTATTATTAATAAATTACTATAAAACTATACTACTATAAAAATACTATAAGTTTCGTCTTCAGTCTTCTATCCCTATGTGCTTAGGTGCCCTTTAAAGTCAGTTGGTTGTTGCTTTTTTTTTTGGGGGGGGGGGCAAATCACAATGTGTAAATAACACTTTAAGAAGCAGACCAGACTGGATTGGTATTGGATGACACGCTGTATCCCACACAATCAAAGACTTGCCGGAGATGCTAGCATAGAAGCAACCTGAGATCAGTCCAGGGAGGTGGGAAAGACAGCCGCAGGGAATTTACAGCTTCATGACTGTCAACACACCGTCAGCGCTGTGGTACCATTTCATGATTGTGTTCTTAGTTGGAAGTTATTAGCTTTCTGAAATCACTTGCAGTACAACCAAAGCTGCCACTCTCCCCAAGAACGGCTTTGCTTTCAATCTGCATGTGACCATATACGTGCACATTATTGAACTTGTATACGAGTCGATGTAAATATGCACATGAACATGCCTCACGATGTGCATACTATAATGACTTCTGAGAGCTGTATGTTTACAACATGGAACATTTATTACGATACCACTTTGGAATATGATGGCACATAATCATACAGCCTCCACGAGTCTGTTTGTCTCGGTGAAAAATGGACATATATGCCAACGTCCCTGCTCTAATGAGTGTTGTTGTCACCATGACAAAGTGCTAACCAGACAGGGCTTTGTGAATGTGCTACAATGAGACACAATGCTGCAATATCGGCGATAATTCAACAGGTGGTAGGGTTGCTTTTTATAAATCTGATGTTTCGTCTGAAACTGAACACTAAAGTAAAGAGTTGGTCTTGCTTTCTGGATTCAAGTTTAGAGACGATCTGTGCAAAAGAGACTTTCCTGATGATTAGTTCTTACCTTAGGGTCTGCGGTGAGCAGCTTAAAGGCCTCGTACACTTGTCTCTCTTTGACTCCTCCACCCAGGTCCAGGAAGTTGGCTGGTTTTCCTCCATGCAGGTCAATGATGTCACACGTGGCCATGGCCAATCCGGCTCCATTCACTGTAAGAATTCTCCATGTTAGTTAATGTGTATGATTAATATGAATACAATACAGAAAAACAAACAAATTGTGCGTTTGCCTTAAAAACAAACCCTTCAGACTTTCTTTCCGTTTGGTTGTATACAGGATATTTCAGCTGGTCGACATTTAGGTAGTTTCATCATTCAATTAATTCAGTGCATTTAACCCTTGCAAAGTGAATTGTGGGAATGGGAATTCCACACAGCAGCAATTTCACTGTCAGACTGCTGACTGATGACAGATTGCATTTACCTCATGTGATTAGTTGGACAACAGCTATTATACATTTTAGATCAGTAGATGCTTTGGTCATTGGCAATTGTTTAGGCCTACAAGCTAAACAGCTAAACTAGTATGGTCTTAGGTGTAACTATAGTGGACATACATCAAATAAACATCCTATTTCTGAAATGCACAAAGAAATTGCTGATGTTTCAGTCACTCCCCATCCAAGTTCCTACAACATTCTTCTCCTCACTTAAGAAAGTAGTTAGGCAATTTATATGGCATGGTAAGACACCAAGAGTTACCTTGGATAGAGTAACCTTGAGCTATGAGGATGGGGGCCTGAAACTACCTAACCTTCAACTGTACTACTACGCTGCTCAAGCCAGATTTCGAGCCCAGATGTTCAATACAGGCCTCCGCCCCTCGTGGGTCGACAGTGAAAGGATAGAGATGAAAGAAGAGATACCAATGTATACATTGTACAAATGGGATATAAAAACTATTAAAACAGCAACTGACAACCCACTAATCATCCACTCAATACAAATCTGGTACAGACTTCATGATCTAGTATGGGGTGGAAGGGTTTCATTTTCCTAAAACCCCACTATGGGGAAATGGATTACTACCCAAGATCCTCCAGTGCGGTAACTTTAAATCCTGGCAGTACAAAGGCATATATGTCTTCTAGAACACTGTTACATGGATGGAGAGTTTATGTCCTTAGAACAACTAAAAGAAAGATTTGAGCTGATAAAACAAAGACTTCTTGAGTTATCTTCAACTGCGGGACGCTGTCAGGACTCTGCAAAGGGGAAGTTGGAATCTACCTCCCATGTATCCAGTTGAACACCTGTGCCATGCAGAAAAAACATTGTTGAGAACAATTTCAAGGATGTATAGAGCCCTTATGTCCACCACAGTGATACCAGATAGACACAGAGAAAGAACTAAATGGGAAGGAGACCTAGAAATCACTATTGATGACCAGTTATGGAGGAAGCTGTGTAGTGATGGAGTCACCTCCACCTTAAATGGTAGGTACAGACTGATACAGTTCAACTTCCTCCATCAAGTGTATATTACTCCACAAAAGGTGCATAAATATAACAGTAATGTACCACCTCCGTGTTTTAGATGTGGTATGGAAGAAGGAACATTTCTCCACTCCACATGGTAGTGTTCCAAATTGTAGGGGTTCTGGCAGGGGGTATGTGAAACTCTCTCGAGGATCCACAGGATTACATTCCCACTGGATCCTGAAGTCTGTCTACTAGGGAACCTAACTAAACTCAAACTATCTAAGTGGGCTAAGAAACTGACTGAAATCTTGCTCGTAGTCGCCAAGAAATGTATAGCTAGAAAATGGAAGCTAGACACCCCCCTTCCAATCAAGAGGTGGTTGGAAGAAGTCAACAGTTGCATACCCCTGGAGAAAATAACCTACTGGATGCATAGGAGAAGTCACATCTTCTATAAGACATGGCAACCATTCTTAAATTATATGGAGAATGTACCAGTACACCACATGGGCTAAGCTTCATGTGCCTGATTTCCACCACATGGGCTCACTCTATATACATATATACACCACATGGACTCACTCTATATACATATATACACCACATGGACTCACTCTATATACATATATAGACCACACAGGCTCGCTCTATATACATTTTTCCACCACATGGACTCAGCTCCATAAACATATATACACCACATGGACTCACTCTATATACATATATACACCACAAGTATTCAGCTCAATATACTGGAGTTGTACATGTGTGATGGAGGGGGTGTGATGTTAACATGTGTCTCTCTGTGTAGTTCGTATTGTCAACGTTTGGTCTTGTCTTTTCTGGTCTCTGTTTTGTCTCGTCTTGTCTCACGCCGTTTGGTTTTGTTTGGGCTTTGTCTTGGCTGAGGCCTCTGGCCTTGTTAATGTGGGTGGGGGCCGTGGCCTGATGGTGAACAAATGTGATTGTCGTGTGATGTAATGTAATGTTGTTGTCCAATGAAAAATAAAAAAAGAAAATATTTAAAAAAAAAAGAAGAAATTGCTGATAAAGATAATTGCCAATACAAGCCAAGCGCTTCAAAGTGCTGTCCAACACTGTATCATGATGTGGATGAGGATGATGTGTTAGTATCATTAGGCTACTTTCACACAGCTGAATGGAGAATATCATCTCAATTATGGAAAATAATCATGGATAATAAGGCAATTAGGTCCTTACCCTCCTAGTTGTCGTCTCAGTCTGGTCTAGTGTAGGACTGCATATGTTACTGTGTTGCAGCTGCACTTGCCCAGAACCTTCCTGGAAGGTTGTATGAAGGTTCAGCCATGTTTATTTGTGCTTTAGAACACACTGTCTCATGGTTTTGTCGACACTAGTTTTACTCTCGCTCTAGTTCACTCAGTGACCTTTGCTCTTTTTTTCTCTTCAGTGAGCAGAGACGGTGGGGGCAAGGTTGAGTGGTTTGTTTACAAGACAGAAATCTTATATGTTATATACTGAATGCGTTTGTGCTGATATGTGGATTTCAATAAACAAATGACATTCACAGAATCCGTTGAGAGAATTAATTATTAATTTCATGAGTACATGTAGTTAAAGCTGAGTATGAATGCACTAAAGCTACATCTGAAAATTACACCGGAGTGGAGTTCAGAATTCCATCACTTGTCCATGGGAGGAGGACTGACTGCAGTCATAAGTTAATTAAGATAACTCCACCACTGCCAATGAAAAGATGACACGCATGGTGAGAACACACGCAACAGAATCCAGCAGTAAATCATCAATCAAAGGAAAGAAAAGAACTGAGAAAAATGTCCTGCTTATAAAGTGAATTGCTCAAAAATCTTCTAATCAGCAACATTGAATGCCTCGAGTTTGGCAACACACAGAAAATATGATTATGACTCGACTCGCGACTTTAAAGAAAAGAGCGTTGATTAAAAGATGTTCTGCTGTGCTTTTTTAGCGGCCTGTGTCATCACTTAGCCAACCACCAGTGACACTACCCTGCTGAGTTGCGTGGGAGCCAAATGCACAAAAAATACGTCTTACCTCATTTGGTTTAGCCAAGCCGAACTTGGGTCCTGGCAATCTCCCCGACCGAGGTCTCAATAAAAGGGAAATTCACTTTAACAGCTGTCACTTTGGTGTCTTTCAGAGCTCTTAAGAAAGCTGCTGGTCTTTAAAAGCTGTTGTTACTTTAAGAGAAACTGAGACCTGGGGAAGCACGATGGCTGTGTGTGTGTGTGTGTGTGTGCGGGGGGGTGGGGGACAGGCAGACATCTAATGTGTTTATGAGACTACGGGGTAAGAAGCAAGAGCACCTGTTAGTGCTGCTGTACACTGTAAAAGCTTTGATTTATGACAAGAGAGGGGGCCTTTAATGAGAATGCTAACAATCTGGCTCACTGGAGACTTTCTGGGAGGATTATAGCTAATTAGAACGCATTGGTTACGGCAGCATTCCTTCTGGAGTCCTCAGAAAGCTTCTTGTAATGTGGACTGGAGTAGAGCCCAGGCTGCCTTTACTTCAGCTAAGTCCGAGGTTTTCACTTACACGACTTAAGAGAGGCATTAAAGCCTTATGCCAGGAGTGATTCGTTTTATAGTCAGCGTATACATGTGAATCACTATGTCCTGTATGCTGTGTTTTGTTTCCCTACCGAAGCAGGCGATGTTTCCATCCAGTCCGATATATTTGAGGTCCCACTTGGCTGCTTGCACCTCTGTGGGGTCACTTTCAGTCATGTCGTCCATAGCGAACACTGCCTTCTGACGGAACTCGGCGTTGTCATCGAAGTTGATCTTTGCATCAAAGCACACCACTGGGGCAAAGACAAAGAGTGATGTGGGAGACGATAAAGAAATGGTTAGGAAGAGAGACAGCAACACAGGGAGACGGCAGGCACAGGTATAAGGAAGAGAGGAAGTGCTTCATACATAAAAAGGCAACCAATTATCGTCTCTAAAACCTGAAATTAATGAACTAAAGGCTGTAGCTTTGGCCTACAGGTCTCAATTATTTCAGAGGTTACCTCATGGAGGCTGGTGTTTTTGACACTGCCTCTGAGGGATAGACTATTATGGTAAATCTGCGTTTCTTTCCCACTTCAAAGCGGGCGTATTTCAAAGAGACTACACTCATGAGGTTACAGTA
>JAPTHA010000023.1:16342870-16352870 GCA_029814585.1 Gymnapogon annona | reverse complement strand
GCCAAGCGTCTACGATGGATTAAGGTCTGTAAATGGAGTCAAATAAATGTCAGAATGCCCCCCCCCCCCATTTATTGGGTGAAATCTCCGAGTAGAAAGGCCATGATTTGACAATTTTTAAAGGAATTGTATTGAATACTAACAGATTTTCGTATTGAAATAGCAAGCTCAACCCACTATTACATACCTTGAAGATGAGTTCTGGGGTGCTGGCGGCCACCTCCTCAATATCCATGCCTCCCTGGGGGCTTCCCACCATCACAGGGCCATTGCATGAACGGTCCATCAGGATGGCAAAGTAGGTCTCCCTGCTAATGTCCAGAGCCTCGGCGACCATAACCTGCATAAGACACGGTACGAGACAAAGAGAGTGGGAAAAATGGGGCCAGCTCTAAAAAACAACCTGACTACGAGAACCAGCCACAGTCAATAGGGATGGGAAATGAGAACTGGTTCCTGCTGAGATCCTGTTCCAAACTGCCTGATTCATTTGATGAGTACGCTTCCAAGCTAAGGAGATTCCCTTTTACTTATGCAGGAATGTTTTTTTTATCCAGTAGCTCATTGCAAAAACAATGACATAAAACTCATTGGTCTACACTCCTGGAAAATAGTAACAAGAATGATACATGGCAGAAGGCAAAAAGCTGTAGAGCCTGGTGTCTTAGTAGTTATTTCAAGTAAGAATGGAAGCAACAACAAAATACTGAAATAAATCTCTATGCAACACAACGTTATATTGCAGAAATGTGAATTGTTCAACACTGCGCATGAAAGCAATTGCTTATGAATGAGCGGCGAACGTCTAACCAAGGGCTAATATCCTACTGATACATGCAGAATGCACAAATTTAAAATAAATAACTAAAAAATATTTGACTGAATCCTCTACAAAGATCCTCTCATTTTGTCAGTTTTAATTACCGACACATATACTATGGCTTATTTTCAAGCTATAGCCTGCTTTTTCCACACACATGCACGCACACACACACACACACACACACACACACACGCACGCACGCACGCACGCACGCACGCACGCACACAATTCAAGAATAAACGAGGGAATCAATGAAGAATTGTTGCCAAACACTCGATAATGGCAAAGGCATGAATACAACTTTATTATCCTGATCCCTAACTGTGGCTTTAATAAAAAACACTTTTGTTTTTTATTGACATCTGCAGTACAATTAGCAAACCTTTGAAAAGCTACTCTGTTCATATTACCAAGCATACATAGAAGCTAAGTACAACATTGACAACAGCGACAGTGGGAAATGAACGGGGTCGAAGCATAGCTCTGACAAAATCTTATAGAAACAGTGACTATCAAAGAGGAGCTACGCTGAGAGTCAGACACACAAGCAGAGAAAGGAAGCAAGCAGGCCACTCATTTGGGGAAAAAAGACAGGAAACTATCAGTTTTGTGCTGGTTAATGGGCTGCAGGTTTTGTGGATGGAGTGTTTGTTTGAACATGCAAACACCTTATGTTCTGCTTCCACCCTATCGCCCTGTGAATGAGGATGGATGGCCTTCTCTGTGTGTTAACAGGCAGTATGTCTGTCTGTCCAAATGCTGTCTCCTCCAGTCATTCAGCGCTTCTCTTAACTTCCCATTTGACTTCCATTTCTTCTCAAACTAAACATACTCCACACCAGCCTTTTTTTTTCTTCCGCCCAGACCTCTACTTCTCCCTCCTGAACCAAACCCACACCTTCTACACCCTCTTTCTCATCCTCCCGTCTTCTTTCCTCAACCCTCTATCAGTATACTGACAACAAATCCATGTAGTAGAAACACAAGTGCTTCCTCCTTTTCTATGGTGTTCTCTATACTGTGGGTGCTATGGGTTGAAGGTTGATACAACCTCCATTGGCAGGTTGACAGCTAGGCTCTGGCTGTCATCTGACAAACCACCTTCATACTAGACAGACTAGTGCTCAACAATATTGGGAAAAGTGACATTGCAGTGTTTGTTTATTTTTTTTCCTACAAAGTATATCCCGATATTAAACATACCATTGGAATTTATGGGAACCATTTAGGACAGGATTAATAATACTGATGAGGATTATTTTGTACAGAAGTACAATTGTACATAAACTATGGTAATAGTATAATTAGTTACAATAATGACATACAATTAGTTTGAACACAACAATAGATGTCAGTCCAAAGTGATAGTGGTGAATGACTAAACAAAAATGCGTCGAAAATCAGTGCAATGCAGAAATTGTGGGTAAACACCATGTTGTTGTAGCACAATGATGATTTCTGCCAGCTTTTTTCCTTCCGGGGTCGCCACAGCGAATCCAATTCGCATATTTGATTTGGCAGGAGTTTTTAAGTTGGATGGCCTTCCTGACACAACCCACTGGACGCTCGTACCGGGAATCTAACCAGTGTCCCTTATGCACCAGTCCGGTGCCTTGTCAAGTCAGCTATCCAGCCGGGACGTTGTTGTAGCACAATATTTTGTTTTTTTGTGCAGTGGAAATGTAAGTTTTCCTTTATTACCCAGGAGTTGAGCAAACTCAGGCCCAAACTGTAGAGTCTAACAGACTATTCGTTGTGAAAATGACTTAAGTGTGAACTTGCAGAACTTTGTGTAACATTGAAGCAGTTTCAATGAATAAAACAGCTTCAGATCGCTGTTTGGTTCCAATAGATATATTAATTTTTTGCATATACGCCCATTTTCTGCCATAGGGAACATCCCCCTTGGACCTTTCCCAGATATAAGCCAGTGCTTTGATCAAAGGCATTGAGCAGAGAATTAACCTAGCCTACATGTTTCTGGGAGTAGATGTAACCAGCGGAAAGCCATGTCACAGAGGAATAATGTGTAAAATCCACATAAAGAGACCCCGTTCCAACTGTAGACTACACCCCAATCCTTTATCCAGTGACTCAACAGTGTGGACCACTGAGCCACAATGTTGAGTACAGATCATGTCGCTGAAGTCGCTAACCCCAGGTTATTGTCCGCCACTCTATGCATTAGTTTGCAGTATTTTACATTGCACACTGTGTAATGAGACTGTGATACCAAGGAAGAAAAGCTATATTGTGTAGTCCTAAATGTTCTTGATCCTTGTTATTGCGTTGAAGACAACTATATGGCTAATTTAAGGTGATGTTTTGTTTCACTCTCCGATTTTCTTCATTTAATTCTGATGGTTGTTTGCCTTTTTCTTTATATCCCTTAAAAACAAAGCTACTTTGGAAATGTCCTTTTCCTGAGAGGATTTACGAAAAACTGACAACTGTGGAAAACCATTTGATTCCACTTAAAGTCTGTAGGTGAAAGCAGGAGGAAGGAGTGGGGGGTGAGGAGGGGGTAGCGAGGGTAAGCAGAGATGAGGAGAGACAAAGGAGAGAGACCCATACAGAAGCCACGGACTGAGAAGGTCTTATCACCTGGAAATGTCTGTTTTGAGGAAGTACTGCATGCAGCGTGCAAGTAGAGAAAATTATATTCCTGCTTGTTAGTGGCACACAGAAACAGTTGTTTACCAAACGCTTTAAATTCACAGTGGGCCCTTTTCAGTTTATGCAATGAGCCATAACACCAGCTAGTCCAAACCCACAGAAAACCAGAGTGGACAGCTATGATTTTAACCCGGGGAAAAAAACCCAAAAACAACAAAACATAGAGCGACGCTGCTTTCACAGTCATTAATTTTACAGAACTGCATTACTGGACCCAAAAAGGCCTGAAATGAGGTCAGAAAGAAGTTGGGGAAAAAAGCAAAGAAGGAACATAAAGAGAAAAACTACATATTTCTTTATTCCACAAAGAGGAAACACTTACCGTTTTCACTTTCACTCCGTCTTTAGGTGTCTGCTTCGTAGTCAAATTGAAACCCAGCATCTTATTAGCCAACTCTCCAACCACTGCAGGACTGGAGGAAAAAGGTTATGGATTAAATGGCACACTTTTTTTGAGTACCTCGGTTAAAATAAAAAAAGAAAACTGAAAAGCAAAAAAAAAATTATATACCAACAGAAAAAAGAAAACAGCTGGATAACTGACAGATGTATATGTATTTCTTAATCTCTACAGAGCTTTGTTCAGATGAAGGGGGATATGCCTGAACACTTTCCAGGCATTAATGTAACATATTCTGACAAAGCACAGCTTTTTGCAGACACCCTGGTACATCTGCACATCACTGTGAATGAACCTCTACTTATTCCCCCTGTTTAAAAGCAACCTGCATGCCAGGGCTGCTTCTGTAAGCCTGCTCCGGTTTTGTAAGTGAATACAAATGAAGCCAGGGGTTGTACTCATCCTTTGATAGATGAGACGAAGGTGAACTGTGCGCTCATGTCACTGTCTGGGGACGATGAACTTCAGCACATCTCACTTTGAAAAAGTTTCAGGGTATTCCAAACCAAACTAGAATGACGATGATACATGTCTGGGACAATTGTCATAAATCACTTTTCTGCCTTTAAGGTGGCAGTAAATGACGGGGACCTTTACAGCAAAGATTGTTTTAGTACAGAGGCACTTGTTATGGTGGAATGTAATGCTTGAGCAAAGATATTTCATGCTGCTGTCGAGGCTTTTTTAAAAATGCAAAAGATCTTAGGGCAAGCCCTCGCTGGTGGAAACTTCCTGTTCGCATTTTGTAATTTGACACTAAAATAAAATAAACCACACAAAACCCGATTCACAGCGTCACAGTTTAGGGAATATAACCAGGGTTACTTACAGGTTTCTACTAGTTAAAATGAAGACTTTTTAAGAACCTTAAAAGACTATTTAGAGCATTATTTGACAACTGTACTGGAAAAATGCTTGACTCTTTTTTATTCTAATGTTTCCCACCATTCCACATCGTTTCTCACCAGGAGACTGCAAAGTTAATGATAACTGGTTCCTAATTTCAATACCAATTATCCAGTAGGAACTTGGACATTTAACAGACACATTTAAACCAAATACAGCGGACAGGTTTATTACAACATAACTTAGGACATTTTAACTTAAGTTAAAGACATTTTAAGTTAAAGACATTTTAACTTAGATTTAACTTAAGACATTTTAACCTTTAACTTATGACACAACTAAGACATTTAAAGATAGCAAATGCATATTTGCAAATTCAAGCCATTTTAAGGCCCCGCAGAAACCCCGTACAATATTGCGCCAAACATGAAAATAGGCGATGACAAAAGTAATTTTCTTTTCTTATTATGTTATTTGATTTTAATTTTTCATAAGCTAATATTACAGTTACATTCATACACTACAAGACGACATTCTCAACTCACAATGACAGGATCAGAGACAACAGACAAAAAAACAAAAAATAAAAAAAACACACAAAGAGCACAAAAAAAGTACAAAACAGGTGCAGTGATACACAGAAAAAACATGAATAAGTGAACTGCATGAATCACAGAGAGACACATGTTGACCTCTGAATTTAAACAACTGTGGTGTGCTGGTAAATTTTTCAAGTAGTTTCTAAATGGCTTCATATCTTCTTTGTTTACATCCAGTAAGGTTATTTTCTCCAATGGCTTTTTCAACATTGAATTGCACAAAAAAATGATGCACTGAAAGAAAGAAAAATTGTTTATCTGCAGCACGAGTAATCCTGCCTGTGTTTGTGTGCCTTGAGAGTATCTTCAGAGAGCCTTCGGTGCTTCCTCAAAAGTCGATGTTGTGAGAAAAAAAAAAAAAATCTCAAACAGTAAAGCACAGTGTGAAATGCACACAGGGGCATACTTACTCTTTAGTTAAGTGCACTCCACCTTTAAGGCCGCTGTCGAAAACACCCTTGCCCCTGCCACCAGCCAGAATCTGAGCTTTCAGCACGATTTCTTTGGCATCTGAAAGAGAGACAAGAGGCAGGAATGAAGGCAAGAGAAGGAGAGACAAAGGATTTTAGATAGTGGTTCAATACATTAAATATCCCCTTTTTGTCTGGCACTATCTGTCCGTCTGACAGACCGTCTGAGTGAAGGAGAGGAGTTAAAGAGAGTGGCGAGTTTGAGATGACAAGATTAGATTAGATTGGTAATCCTTCGACACTGCTAATAATGACATATTCAGCACAGATATATGTGTTACTATGGCCGGGTTGAAAATTCAGCTGTTGTGAAGCGATAATAGGTATATTCTAATTTTGTCACCCCTCAGAAAAATATATTAACCACCAGGCAAAACTGAATGATTGCAAAAAAAAAAAAATCACTAAGTAGGCTATATAAAATGAGGTTTCAAAAAAGCAGAATATTCTCTGCTGAAGATACCGATACCTCACCGACTCGCAAGAAAGGTGCAATCTCTCACGAGTGACAAATGGAGTGATTGGAATGTGAGAAACTGATGGAATCCTCATATAGTATTAGACCAGGCCAAAAGCATAAATAACTGTTATAGGTAATAATACCGGACAGCAATAAGCCATAAGAGTCTAGTCTTCCTGATTTATGAAGAAGAAAATGCATGCTTCTTCTAGCAACTTTATTGAAATTCTACAGTCATATATGTTTGAATCCAATTTGGAGCCAGATTATACTGACCTACACTGTGTATTAACCCTGACGATGGTAAGAATGGTGATTTTTCCCTCATTTATGCAAATTAGAGGTATGTATTACCTACTAGTCTAGCTGAAATGTATACTTGTAGTCACTCATAAACAAGAGGGAGAGTCACTGTTACTGGTTTTTATGAATTCGGACACTACTGGGCCGTAATTTGTGGCCATCTCAAAAAGTAAACAAAAACAAAAAAATAAAAAGAGAGACTTTGATGGTCTAAATGAAGAGTTCTGTGTTACATACAGTCTTTCCATGTATCTTCTGGAGCTATTTTCTGTCTCCTATCATGGGTTCGAGGAATGTAGAAATCTTCTTTTTTAACAACAAACAGCTCCCGAAAAAAATTAAACCTTTTTCTTTCCACCGAACACAAAACAGACAAGTAGCAGCTGCACATCTGACGGACTGTGCATGACCTAGCATGCATTAAGTAACCGCGCTCCATCCACTTTCCCGTCACTGCCACCTTGGGGGAACTCAAGACTTCAGGACGATACCCCTCAGCTGTCTGTTGAGCATCCAGCCCACAATCTCCTCTATTCAAATGGCGTGAGGACGCTTGATGAAAGCTGGTCTCTGGCTAGGTTATTATTATCTAGGTGGGGGTGTTGAGCCATTGACAGGTGGCTGCCATCAAGGTGGGAAGTAGGTGGTAAGAGAGTGGAAGGGGAAGATTCACTGTGCACTGACTCGAAAGAAGTCTTGACCTTGAGGGCTGGAGAGGAGCTCCTCCTTGAACCGCTAAAAAAAACAAAAAAAAAAAAAACTGCACAGAGCTGGATAATGTCTAGACAGAATTTGGTGAGCCTGAGAGAGCCTCGAAACTCTGGCTGCTCGGCTTCTATTGTAAGAAAAAGACCCCAAGAAATAGCCTGTGACAGGGTGGCAGGGATTAAACTAACACTACATTAGTGAGGCCTGTTCTCCGTGGAGATTCTTGAGGGGGAAAGAGAATAAAGGTGTGCCGGTATGCGAAAGGGCTTTTGAGAGGAGTCATGAATGAATAAATATGTTAATAAAAAACTGCTACTGCGCAAAATTAAAAAGAGTTCAAAGCAAGAAGAAATGGTGTATCCTGCGGGCATGTGCAGTGGAGAGGGACGGCACACAGGAAATGACTTTAACATTAAAAAAAGGAAACAAGTAAAGGAAAAAGATGTAGCCCAAAAGGGACATTTCCCGCTGTGAGGTGTGGAGAAAGGTAAGACTATTGATACACTCATGACAAAATGTAAAAAAAAAAAAAAAAAAGAATAATCAGGAAATGGTTTTGAAGTAAAGCCATATTAAATATATTAAAAGGCATGTAATGTGCCAGTGAAGGTAATGGGGTGAAAACGTAGCAGGTGTTCATTCCTGCCGCACTAGTAATTGATGGCAAACTTGCTTATTATGCGACACACAACAAGCCATTGTAGCAGTATCAGCAATTATGAATGGGCTCTAAGGATTAATGTGCTGATAATAAAAGGAAACTTTACCAAAGCAGAAACAAAATGAGAGGAGGATCAGATGCAATGGTATAAACTGTATATACATAGTACATCTCAAGATGGGATGATGAAAAAGAAGAAAAAAAATCTTCACGGAATCAGACCAGATACTCTAATATAACTGAAACACAGTCCTCTTTTGAAATACATGGAGAGGATAATGATGTCCACAAAGATCACAGTGAACATGATGCATGGTAAAGAGCAGCGTGACCATTATCTGCTACTATGACAGACATGAGATGGCCTCTAACATTCAGACAAAGGTTGGTCCCTAATGAGCATGGAGCAGAGTGGGGGACTGAACAGAGAAGTGGGAGTAGCATGTAAAATCAGAGAAGAGCCATGCTTTCATGTAAAACCAACATGTCAAGAAGAATAAGGGGAAAAAGAGGGCACACGTCTTCATAGGATAAGAAAATTCATATCTAGACTGAAAGGTCACACAAACACACAGGCCAATAACAGCAGAGTGTATTTTGACACCTAATGATTCTATTTATGACGGACGAGGAATTGTACATTCAGGGTGGAAATTAAAACGACTCGACAAAATACTATCGCTATAACATTTATGTTGATAAAGATCATGCATTTGCACATTTGTTCGACCATGACATTCACACAGGAAATAAATATGGCATAAAAAGGGTAGATTTTCCATGTGAAGGCTGATCAACACAGTAGTAGATGTGCGTTTGTTCTTTGCACAGTATAGGTTTCACCACAAAAATCTAACAAAACAAAACACTGAATGTGATGGTTTGCTTTCATTTGCAGATCCACTGTTTCTGTATCATCTGCTGTTTGTGTCAGACAGAGACAGGAACAGGGAATTCTTGTTGTATTGAAAGTGCACTGTGTAAACTCATTCTGAGCAGCAAAACCTGTTGGCACCGACGTGTGAAATATTGAAATGTAAGTGGAAATTCTAAACTCAGAAATCTTGCCTATGTATATTGTAATAAATAACAATATTGATCGATATGAAAACAGGATTGCATTTGTTGCCATAATGCCCGTCCCTACTTGAATGCATGTTGCGATAATGAGAGAGGACACACAACACACAGATGTGCTAGATGCATAACAAATCAGTTCTTTACTTATTGCAGTCAAAATAATTAAAAATACCTCCTGCAGGAAGCACTTAGGTTATTCGGGGAATATTCTTGAGCAGATCGTTGCATAATCAGTTCTGCATTTCCATAAGTATCAGTCACTACACGGACCGTTGAGAAGACACAGAGATTTTAATTTCCATTTATTTTCTACATATTGGATGCAGAGTAAGGGAGATTAACATTGTGCAGCATCTCCAGTCCCATCAAACGCAATTGGAGTAATGTGGTCATCATCCTCAGGCCTTACTCATTTCCCAGTAATGAGTGCAAATCATCTCCCAGTCTGCTTGCCAGTGACAGCAGCTGGCACAGAGGACGTAACGCCTACAATCAGTGTCTCTTACACCCTTTTCTTGCCGTGCACTTTGTGAAGACCTATTCTTGTCCTCTCCCGCCTTCTCGTCCATTAATCCATGGGTGGCCAACAGCAGAGTTAGCAACGGACTGATATTTAATTAAGAGTTTGAGGCTGTGCCATGAGGGGGATGCTGGCTGGTAAGGGACAGCTGTAGGCTGTGCGCCAAATCCAGAGAGAGTAAGATGTGGCTACCATCTGCAATGGGAAGAGAAAAAGATCAGGACAATGCTCCCCAGCGAGCGTGTGTGCTGTAATGAAAGTAATGTGGCGGCTAAATGGAGGAGACTAATCAAACTCTTGGGAGCGAAAAACAAACACAAGCGTACACAGCCGTGATCAAACATTAAGGCCAGTGTGAAACGCCTATGGATGAATCCTATTAGAATTAGACTTAGACTTCCTTTATTGTCATTACACAGACACACACAATGAATCTGGTAACGAAATGTCATAG
>JAPTHA010000023.1:16318480-16334060 GCA_029814585.1 Gymnapogon annona | reverse complement strand
TATTATTATTATTATTATTATTATTATTAAATGTATTAAAAGAACACATAATCACAATTTTGGGGGAAACTTATTTGCCAAAATCCGAGACCAAGAACAAACCTTCCATCTGTAATATCTAGAATAATAACAATACTCCCACTCTCTCAGTCACTCACTTTCTGAACCCGCTTTATTCTTTGCATGGTCACAGGGATCACTGGAGCCTATTCCAGATACTCTAGGGTGAAGGGGGAGGGGGGTAGTCAAGTCGCCAGTTCATTGCAGGGTCGTCATTCACATGCATTCATACAAGGCAAGGTGGATGAAGTGTAATAATATTACAATAGAGGAGAAAAGGCTGAGTAGGTGGACGGTATGTTAACGCAACACACTGATAGTTATTCAGCTACATGAAACATAGATATTCCGGTATGTTGGTGCAACACATTAACAGTTAGTCAGATAGCTATAGCATAAAAACATGGTAATAAGTTTACCAAAGTCTCCACCCCATTCCAAATCACTACATCCATTGAATTCTTTATCCTCTGTGTCGATTCTGAACAACTCCTCCACGCAGCTGTCTCTTCTATGCGGCTGTGCTGTGGTCAGACTCAGCATCAGTTCCAGTTCCAATTATTCCAGCCTTTCTGAATCCCGACAGGATGGTTTCCTTGTCACTGAAGTCCATGCTTCCTCCCGGTTGCCATGATGCTGTGCTTTCAATACATCATCCACTGCTCCCACAGGTGATGTAAGACTGTCTTAAAGCTCCGGTTCACGGAGAAGACGTGATGAACTGGCTGGAGTACTTTGGTTAAGTCTCTATGGATGATGCTTAGAGTGCCTTTGCATGGTTGGCAGTGTGAAAATAACGAACATGTGAAATTATATATTTTAATGATTTCACATGAAAATCACAACTGAGTATAAGTCGCACCTCAGACAACAGTATGAAAGAAAAGGGCAATTTATAGTCTGGAAAATATGGTATGCGTGTTTCATTGAGCCTGTTTATATGCACGCCAATACTCCAATAATTATCTGATTTCTGGAGTTATTGGATTATTCAACGTGTTTGTTGTTTTTTTTAATCACATTTTAACTGCTGCTGTCCAAACACTACTGCACCTAAGAGCGATGGATGTAAAGCAAATATCACATAGCAGCACACAAAACAGATCAGAAGGATTGATAGTTCATGGTTGTGTGCCTCTACCCAGGAAACACAAAGAACTGTTCACAACATTAAAGATGCACAACAAAATGTTTTTAGAGCTGCAAACTGAATTACATGTCTATACCGTTATGAAATCCATCAGTGCATGTAGAACTACTTATAAAAATCTGTATTTTATGGGTGAAAATAGGTCAACGTGCCATTTCCTGTTTTAAATCCGCCAGAGTCCACCCACACTGATGCCGATGCCAAGTCCACCACTGAAGCCATTAAACCCCTCACATCGCCACTAGTCCTACCCAGCAACACAGGCTGCAGAATTGCTCTTTTTGTCGGAGAGCTCTGGTAGGCTTCAAGGGCACTTCAGAGCATCTGTGCCCCGTGGAAAAAGGCTAGGGAGAAAAGCTGTGTAAATATACTAAATATAGCAAGCAAATGTACCAAAAAAAGTATTGATTTTTGCAGGCAAGTATTTATAATGTGGAGAAACAATAGAAAGAATCCAAACTATCTCACTGACACATTCCTGGTTTCGCATTCTCGGGATTCTCTGTCATACATGGGTGTCCCTCCATATTCCTTTAAAAATTAAATGTTCATGTAGCAATGCCCCTAATAATATTTTATACCTAATGGTAAGAGGATAAAATAAGCATCACAGTCATAGCGTGAAATCGACAGTGCTATTTTACAAATTGACTGCTGTTCAATTGAACCTCTTCAGATATTTACTGCCATCATATTCTCACTGCTCTTACTTTGCTTCTCCCCTCATCATGACAGAACACATGCATGTTCAGTGATCTCAAAGCCGTCATAGGTGATGGAGAATAACTTGTGGGACTGTTACTATATCCATGCACTATGGCCGACAGTCCTGTCATTCATTAGACTATATTCAGACAGAAACAGACTGACAAGAGTGTCACCATTTAAAAAGGAATCCGTAAACCCACTGTTTCTTGTCTCACATAGTGATAACTCAATAACAATGCTTAACTCCTCCTTCCTTTGTAACTCTGACTCAGTCACCTGAAACTAATATTATTAAACAAAGCCTCAGCGGGGCAGCAGGCCTTTTCTGTTGTTGCTCCCAAACTCTGGAACAGCCTGCCACTCCATATCACGGCCTCACCTTCAGTTGTCACTTTTAAAACTTGTTTAAAAACCCATTTTTATGTTTTGGCTTTTAAACCTGACTGAGTTTTGCCATTTTTGGTATTCTTATTTCTTTTAATTAGATTTTATTTTTGTTTGATTTGATTTTAATTGTGTCTTGATAGTGCACAGCACTTTGGTCAACATCTGTTGTTTTTAAATGTGCTTTATAAATAAAATTGACTTGACTTGACTTAACAGTGTGTCTGTGCTGCTAAGGTTAAAGACAGTGTAGCACCCTTAATGTGGACCAGTACAGAAGGCACTAACATCCATTAATCGACAAGTTGAGGAGATTGATAATTGGTGTTAATACGTGCCTTATAGAGTTTAATACATCGCACCTTAAGTAGGTCCCTTGTCCACAAACTGACTTGAATGTTGTTATAAACACGCACATAAATACCAGATTTTCGGGACTATAATCAACACTTAAAAGCCTTCAATTTTCTCAAAATACGACAGTGTGCCTTATAATCCATTGCTCCTTATATATGGATTAATTCTGGTTGTGTTTACTGACATCGAAGCGATTTTGTGTGGAACAAGGCGCTCATGTCGCTCTATCAAAATGTTTTAGTACGACTTTGGTAAACTACAAAGCCGCACCACTTGCAGCATTACGGCTACTGTAGTCAGGAGCGTCTCAGGGTAATACATACTGTACATCAGCAGAAGTATGTATGTTCCAGAATTAGCAGTATCAGACTGTTTTTTTTTTCTTTTACATGTTACAGCTGAACAAGATTGGGAGTCATTGTGAATACACTAACGTTGATTTAGCGTTATTGGACTGTGTTGTATTTTACATATTATAACTGAACAATTTTGAGAGATATTGTGAATAGGCTAATGTTTGATTTAACAGTATCAGACAGTGTTTTTTTCTACGTGTTACAACTAAACAAGGTTGGAAGTTATTGTGAATACGCTTATTAATGTTTGAATAATGTTGAGAGTTATTGTGAATGTGTTTAATAAAGTTTGACTGACTGACTTTTGACTGACTGTTTGATCTGACTGTTTTGTATTGCTTAATGCAGCTGTCCCCAACCTCCGGGCTGCACAGAAAGAATAAATAATTTACATTGTTTCCATTTGATTTATTATCTGATTCTGCACAGTGTTTTATTTTGGAAAATAACCGGGTTCTCTCCGTTACATCTGTTGTGGCCGAACGCTCACTCATGAACGTGTTCATATTTGGGGCCAACCTGAACTGAATGTACTGAAGCCTACTTTTGTGTGACAAACGTTATGTGAACGCGTTCATTCTGGCGTTTGTGAACGGTGCTCTCGCAGTTTAACTTCGTTCAACAGAATGCCAGATTTCTATCGAGCCTTCCAGCAGAAAACTAAGCTAAACACGCTTTAATATGTAGTGGAAAAAACACCCAATCTGGCAACCCCAGTCACTGCAGAGTCGCACTGCTGCATGCGCTGCACATTATGAAGCATGGAGGAGAAACCATCAAAAACGGCCAAAGGCAGCACCAGCACGTAACCTCAGACTCTTAGTACTGAAAACAGTTTTAGGGTTTGAAATTGGATCAAATTGTTTTGTGGTTTTTATCTGCCAAACCTGAATGGCCGGTCCGTGAAAATATTGTCTGACATTAAACCGGCCCGCGGTACAAAAAAGGTTGGGGACTGCTGGCTTAATGCGCCTTACAGTCCGGTGCGCTTTATATATGAAAAAAAGTTAGAAAATAGACCATTAATTGACAGGGCGTCCAATCAGAGACAACAGACAAATCACACACGCACACACACAGAACATAAGTTAACTGCATGAGTCAAACCAAATGGTTTCAACACACTTTAAACAATTCCTAATTTTCAAAAACACTGTTCGACGCTGCAGTGAACATATGGTTGTGTTAATTAAATGAACTAAGTTAGGAGCCACATCCAAACTCCAGTCAATTTACAAGCAACTGGTGACTATCAGAGAGCTCATCAGATGGGAAAAATGTGTGAATAAATGGCCATGGTATAAGGAGCTCCATCTGTCAGGTCCAATATTCACATGCTGAGTATGACAGCATGATCACATATGGAACAAAAAAACATCGTCACACATTGTTTTTCAGGTAGCCTTTGAGAATGTTTTGTAGTTTATAGTTGCATTCTGGTAATGATGAAATCGCAATTTATGTCAATATGAAATGTCATTGTATTCCATTATATTTAATGAGGTTAATGTTCATGTCAATTTTTTATGTTATTTGCAGTGTTTTTATGATTTGCTTTTCCTTTCTTTTTGTTTTTTAAATTTAGGTGGCTGTATAAGGCACCGGGCTGGTGCATCAGGGACCTGGGTTCGATTCCTGGGGTGAGCGTCCACTGTGGGTCCTTGGGCAAGACCGTTCACATTTCTGCCTACAACTGTAGCCTCAGTGTCTCATTGTGCAGGTCCCAAGCCCAGATAAATGCAAGAGTTGTGTCAGGAAGGGCATCCGACGTAAAAACTCCTGCCAAATCAAACATGTGAAATGGATTCGCTGTGGCGACCCCAGAAGGGAAAAAGCCAAAACAACTCATCATGTGTTTTTTTTTTATTTAGACTGTGTAACTAATTTTTGGAGTTCAACAAGGTGCAAAATGCAGTTGTTCAGTGTGTTCCAGATCACAATACATGCTCATCAACCTTATTGATCTATATTGTAAACATTTATGTACAGTACGGTAAAAATGTATGAAACACAGATTCTTGTCTTTTTCTGTGCTTCCACCCTGTTTGACACCTAAAACACACAGCTCCATGATCAGGAGTTACTTCACTCCGTCATACACTAAAACACTTTTTTTATGATGGTTTTGATTGATAGAGCCCCAGCAGAAGAACACCATACTCCATATTAAAGCACTGACCAAAAGGCAATGAATATACACTAGAAATAATCCAATGAAATATCAAACAGTGTGAAGCCTCGTTGTCTATTGAAGCTCATTGGCCTCTGTCCAGACAACCAACAAGCTGGGGAAAAAGAAAACCCTCGACATGGACACCAGCTGGTGTACATACGCACATAAATGAACAAAGCTCAAAGAGGGTCGTCTCATCTCCTACCACTTCAGACAAAGAGCGAAGTGAAAGGGCCACGGCTGAGCCAACTCAACTCAACACTAACTGCTACTGTCAGCACTTTTCACCAGAGACTCTGCCTCATTTTCTGAGGGGGCAAGATGAAAGTGGTCTTAAAAGGCTCTTGAAGTGTTGAAGTGCACGAGGCGGCTCCAGTGGGGACAGTGTGAGTGAGGAGGGAGGGAATGTGTTGTGAGAAGAGGTGTGCCATGTTCCAAGTTTTAACCATGTTTGACAGAAAGAAATATTTGTCCCCCGTTCATGAGGGAAGCTGGCCCTGAGTGTCCATAACATCTGTAGTAGGGCTGACTTCCCCATTTTTGAATTCCAAACTCTATTAAAAAGCTAGATTTGTTCGTATTCATTGGTCAGACAGGATTATGTCTCATATCTCATACACACACACAGTCTGCACATAATAGAATTTGATGAAGGAGCGGGGCCATATTCAAGACTGTTATCTGTCTCGTAGCGGACAAAAACTGGAGTGGATACTGAGAAAATCCACACAAAGGGAGGGCAACAGGAAATAAAACATTTCTCTACATTCTTTTTCTAAATTCAGTGCTCAATGAAGCAGTGAATAGCCCTAATAAAACATGTAGTGATAAAACCTGAATTATCCAGATAATGCCTCTATTGCGTAGAAAGTTTTGAGACAGAATGACAGAGAATCCAAAGCACGAGCGACGTTAACATGTCAGCAGAGCATTAATGCTTGACCGCATTTCAGAATTTGTGTTGTATACGAGACAAAAACAAAATACCTGTAATAATTTTTACAATAAAAGTTTGAGTAGTTCCCTTATTCACACATAGGGGATTTGATGGTACAGTATAATTTTACAAGTCAAGGAAGGTGCAGTCTGTTCTAAAATTGTCTTCAGACACTGACAAGGTGTAACTACAAAGGCTACACACCCCAACGTCCCAGTGGGGTTATCATCACAACCACCTTTCTGCGCCGTCTGGTTGCTGAAGTGTCTGTGCAGCTTCGACATGACCAGATATAGTAGTGAATTTCACAGTAAAACCATTTTTTTTCTTCCTTCCTAAATATGAGAAAACTGAAGTTAATATTTTATATAGTAGTTTTGTTTTGTTTTTTTTTAAAAAAAAAGCTCACTAAAGTTTTAGGAAGCGAAGTCAAAATATACAAAAAAATAACTTGGTGTTGAAATTTGTGTCTCAATTACTAATCCCAATTCAGCAGTACCAGATTGTGTGCACAGAGAATTGTCGAGCGTGGCACGGAGTGATGACTAACCACAGAGAGTCAGCGCAAACAGAGCCAAAAAAATTTATAAATGCATTAGATTAATCAAATATTAGATAAAAGTAACAACACTATTAAAATTCAGATTGGTGGTTGAGATTAGCTGTAGGATAAATAAACTATGAACCTCTGACCAAAAACTCCCATTATGGGCTTATTTATGCACTACTGCACCAGTTGAACACATAATTGTTTAGCCATGTATTTGTGAAATAAACAAATGTAATCAGTTGCCAGTGTGGGTGACGGGGGTGTGAGGAAAGACTTGAGTGAAATGTAAACGTCACACGCGTCTAAGGAAATCCTGCTAACGGCTGGTGGTGGCACGCACGGTCAGGATGAGTGTTTCTGTGACAGATGGGACAGGCCGGGCAGTTTGCTGGGTTGGCGGAGAAGCATATGGAGCACCATTGATGATCTCACACACCAACGCCAGGCCCCGTTGGAGGTGTAAATGCTTCTCTGCACCCTACCAGCCGAGGCAGAACCATTGATTTCACTGGCAAAAATGTAGATGCGTATTAAGGTGTGTGCACATTTGGCATGCTTCATCATCTGTGGTTATATGTTTTTGTTTTTTTTTCACACTTAGTAATGGGCCAATATGACGAGGTTCCAGCTCGGAAATTAAGCTGACACCCGGGAATGCACGTATGCTGCTTTCATTGTTTCAAACAGTCAATTGTCAATTTTCTTTCTACTTGAGCTGATTTTAAATCTCTGCTATAATTGCTGATCAGCGCTGCATCACCATTGCTTTTATAAGTAATCCAAAGCACTTTGTTCATTCTAGTATTAAAACTAAGGCAAAAAAAAAAATAGAACAATATATCTTGAGCCTTTGTTGCGTCAAGCGATGCTAGATTCTGGATTACAATGAGATCTGTCCCAATTTGCAGATCAAAGGCCAGAGGTGTAGAAGGGATCTAAACTACCACAGACAGCTGACAGCTAAATGAACAGATTGAAAACAATCACTTTAAGACCCACAGAACAACAGTGTCCTTGGCCTTGAGCTACTTTTATTTATACATCATCTGAGACACTGTGGGAGCCTCACTGAAATGAGTGTAAGGGCTCTTGAAGATTCCCAAGAACCCAAAGAGAGAGAGAGAGAAAGAAAGAACTATCCCATTCTTTCAAGGAAAATAAACTACAAATAGAGTGGCTGATAAAATGTCTCATGTTTTCATTGTTTACCTTCGAGTGTGTTGGCTTTAGACAGTAACCTTTGGCGGGCCGAGACTGATGGTGATGCGTTTGGCAGAAGGCAGTTTCTTTCCCTGCAACTACACCACCACAAAAATCTAAATATGAAAAAAAAAAAAGTCTACACACACATGCACGGCCTCATCAAAGAGCTGGCTAATGTCAAGGTAGCTAGATATTATTCAGTAAGCCACCGTACCAAACTAATCCATCTAATAAGCACACATGAGATTTGACAGCCATGCATAAAAATGCTGTTCACACTGAATATTCATAGCCTGGTAAAATAAATTAAAATTATATTCTACCTCTGTTAATTGCCATTCCGACAGGGAGTCTGTGCTAACACAATGATGTGGAGAGGGTCGGGGAAAAAAAAAAGCAGGAGACAGAGGAAGGAGTGAGGAGTGAGAGAAATTAAAGCAACTTCTGAAAAAGACAGAACAAAACCAAAATGATACTGAATACAGAAAATGTGATCATGACGCAATTTGTCAAATGAAAGTCAAAGAGATGACAGCAGTAATAGGGACAACATGTTCCTCACTGATTCGATAGGAGGTGAACATAAACAGGGGGTCTACGTGGCTCCCATTCATCACAACAACCTTAAAATGTAGTGTAGATAAGAATCCAAACCAATGTTTTCTTCCATTGCTGCTTTGTCAATGAATGATAGCTGGGGAGGCGGGAAGCATGGCAGACATGAAGGGGCTCCTGCAGCAGGGAAGGGGAGGGAAAATGTGGTTTTGATTTAGAATTCAGACTGAAAATCCATCAAGATTTGCTCAACAGATGCATCTGTCAAGCGGGTGGCAACACAAAGTGGACTGCATAATCACATTCCCTTTGCCACAGGTATGTGTACGCATATACGTGTGTGTATGCCTGTACATGTCTGCTTGGACGGTAAAAGCGAAATCTATATTCATTACTGGAGGCCCTCCAATATCAAAAAGAAAAAAAAACACAAGATAGCAGCCACGCCTTTGTGAGAATAGTTGTACATTCACATCTGGCTATAAATATATGAGTGTGCTCAACGTTAAGGAAAAGCAACTCAGTCTTGCAGTGACTGATGCTGAATATTGTCAGGGGTGACATACTCAGACAATGCATAGGCCGGTGAGACAGACAACCTGCTCAGAACCTATACACATATCCTACAAGTTTTAAAAATGGCAAATTTCAAGACAAGATACATTTGCTGATGTTGGGAAATAAGTGGACAGAAGGTCCATTCCTTTAACCAGTGTCATCTAATTAAAAATGAGGTCCCAATTACAGGGAGTATATGGCCTCTGACCAGTGATTAAAACATGGATGTTAATTAGGGCTGCACGATGAATCAATTTTATATCAAAATCAGATTTTTTAATAGGGTCAATTTTTTAATAAGCATTACCATCAAATCAATTTCATCTTGCTGATGTCTCCGGGCTACCATAGGCTCCTCGTCCAAATTCTAAGACACAGTCTTTAGTCTCCACACACCAGTACAGTACTGCCGTTTGCTAAGGACAGCGAGAAGTTCTCGAGTCGACTGAGTGGATGGGTACAACTTTGAAGTTTCAGATGGAAACCAATTCATCCAAACCATTCTAATAAGTATTTAAATGGTCGAAACTGTGGGTCCAGCTCATAAAACAGTGGTCCCCAACCCCCCTGCTGCAGATCGGTCCGTGGGTGAATCAGTACCGGGACTCACAGAAAGAATACAAACTTACATTTTTTTCCGTTTGATTTATTATTGGATTCAGAATAATGTTTTGTTTAGGAAAAACTACTGGATCCTCTCAACCACATCTGTCTACTGACACATGACATGATACTGCCTCAGTCGTATGTTTCCACTATCTCTTTAAAACAGCTGCTGCAAGCAGTAACACATAATACACTACCGCTAAATTGAAACTCTGAAACTAGAAAATGAACACAAAAAAAAACAATTGTCTTTGTAAAGGAAAGTGTTATGGAAAGTAATATGTTGGTTTAAGGAAGAAGAGATGCAGTTACTCATGTTACGTTGTTGGTGTGATGTTACTGCTAATAAAGTTACATACACACTGCATTCACCATTATTATTAGATTTACAAAACACCAATTTTTATGCTCATTTTGTCAAGTTATTTTGTTGCATTCATCAACCACGACTTAAAGATCAGTCCATGAAAATATTGTCTGACCTTAAACAAGCCCATGGCATACGAAAGTTGGGGACATTTATGTTTCCTGTGATGCATACTATTAAAGTTCATTTAGAATATTCATGTAGTTTGTGAAGGACCAACTCAGCTTTAGACAAATAAACACACGGCAGTGCAGTGCAGCACTCTACGAGACCTGTTAATAGCACTGGTGACCGACACAGCTGAGGTTATTGAACTATGGCTTGTTTGAAATTCACCGGGGATAATATTTTCAGCTAAAAACTGTTTAAATTGTTCCTTCACAAATAGATGGCGTGGAACTCGGAGGGTAATTATTAAAGTCAATAGGGTCTGCACCTTTTAACAGAGGGAGAACCGCAGCAGATTTCCAGGTATT
This sequence comes from Gymnapogon annona, assembly GCA_029814585.1. Lineage (NCBI taxonomy): Eukaryota > Metazoa > Chordata > Actinopteri > Kurtiformes > Apogonidae > Gymnapogon > Gymnapogon annona. The sequence continues at coordinate 16,323,620 of JAPTHA010000023.1, read as the reverse complement.
GGATATTAGTGACACAGTAACTACATCAAAGCTTGCTCGCTGTTTTTTTTCTTCATAACGTCTGTTATGAAGGGGGGGGGGGGTGGGGGGGGTAGATGTGAACGATATCTTACCGTACCACACTGAAATCAAACCATAAGTCATTTTTTTTAATTAATCAAGAAAACATTACCTTATACAAGCAAGAGGCTGTCTGAACACTTGCTGACCTTTGTTCTCATACCACAGCTGGTTCACACATTTAAAAAATAATCCCAATGCCTACCTGAAGACAAGCAGACGTTAATGACTTTAAAAGACCTTCATAATCCTATAGCTTTCCACTGCCATGGCGTGGGTGATATTTGTGCTTTAGAGTAAACTCATATTAACTAGTGAATGCATTTCCATAAAAAAATCCTCATATTCCCCTTAGGTTGATGTGAATGGAGTGAATTACTTCTGTAATCCCCTCACCTTTCATCTAATGCCACTATAAAATCACATTTTTAATTTGCGCCATCCTCAGCGTTAATACTGAATAAACTCACTTTGTTTTACTTAAATCTTCAACCAATGGCATTGTGCTGTTTTTTTGTACGTGGGTGCTATTATTAATTGGTTGTACTCACACTCATGTGTTTGTGAAGTGACCCAGATAAATCTCTGAGTTAAAACAAAGCAAAAAAAGAACGGCAGATATATAGAATTACCACAACCAGCATTTGCATTTCAGCATTTCACAGGTTTGGCAAATACAGAAATTGAGACACTGCTAAATGTGACAGCAGGATGTCAAATAGGTAGCACATTACCAATACCAGTAACTGATTCTAACATACGTACATTTGCAAATACATACCCCATATACTGCTGACTGGGATAACATTTTACCTTTCTTGGCAACATGGATGTTTTCTTTTTCGATCTATATCATTTAATTTTGATTCATCATAAGAAAAAATTACAGTTCTGAAAAAAAAAACAGGTACGAAGGAAAAAAAACAACTCAAAAATAAATGAACTCCATGAGTCACAGAGAGACATACAGTATGTTGACCTCTGACCTCCTACAAGTCCTACAAGCCCTGCTTGTGTAGCTGAACCAATATGGTGTGCTGGTAAATTTTCTATGTAATTTATAAATGGTTCCAATTCTTGAAGAACATCCTACTTCTTTTCTGCATCCCGTAGGCTATTACGTGGATATGTTCTGATTACAACAAATAGCTGAATGTATTGTATATGGTGGAAAACTAGAGACAAATGTGACTAGGAATGTGTTTAGTTGTGTTTTCTGTTACACTTAAGGCAGCTCTTAATTGTATGCAACTTCAAGGTGAAAAAGTTGGTTGGAAGAAATTGTCCCTCCATATAAAAACCTTGAATAGAGACAAGCGGATTTGGGTCATTAGCTTCGGACAGACGGCAGAAGTGAGAGTGTCTTTCCCTCAATGTCCCAGTGGAGCAACCATTTGAAAAACTTTGGACTTTGTGATAACTCCCCACGCTGTTCACCCAGTATGGGGCCGCACAAATAAAATCCTGCTTTCCACAATTCATTAGCTGGTTATGAGTCATCCATCTGCCAGTGTAAACACCCCACCAAGACTTGTCCTTAAAGTTACAGGGAGTCAATGGACTGTGTCGGAGTCATAATTATTTATTTATTTATTTCAGCGCACATTTTGATAGACGCTGGGGGGTCAGCTATTTGTCCTCAGTGGTAATAGAACAAATCAATCTGTGTCCACTTTACTGGAGCTGAACCACTCGCCGGTACACGAGGGGAGGTTCGATATATTGCATGGCCGCAATTGAACTGTCAGCTTATCCACTTCATGGTTAACTGAGTGTAGCGCAGAGGAGAATACTAGCTGATGTGCATGTGTCCGACGCATGTCACTCATCTGCGCTCTGTAATTCCACGCGTGAGTGGTTCATTCAATTGTGTATGGAGGCAACGAGGGGGCTCGCAGTAGGATATCAGTGCCACACAGAAATCCATTTGAGTCGCTCTTGGCCAGCTGAGATAACCCCCAGCCATCCGAATCCTCCATGTCGAGCCATATATACCTTGTGTCCTCAACAGTAGAGAGCCGTGAAACGGAGCTGGATGCGGCCTAGCGTCGCACACCGCCACCATCCCTCTCACAACCCCTGGGATTTGGAACTTGGCAGTCTGCGTTTGAATTGCAGCCCAACAGATCATAACTAAAGACGGTACTGATCTCTCTCTTTCTCTCAGTCTCTTATCACATTCATATGACCTAACATGGTCCCCACAGCGGGCCGTGCCCACTCATGTAGCAGAGAAAATGTCTGAACCAATGGGGCATTTGTAGATATTCACTAACTCGCTTTAATAGTGATCCAACAACCGTTGTTTTCCACACAGTCTCAGAAGTAAAGCTTCTTGGATAAATGAAGACGTGAAAATAAAGCACATTTAAAAAAGCAGGGGTTAAATACCACGTGATTGCAATTGACTCTGTCCAACGAAATTTGCAGCTTTCAACTTAGCAGAGTAGTTATTAATCTCCTGGTGCGAATTGTCACAGTCACAGTTGAGTTAACTTGAGTTCACTGTTGCTAATTAAAACAATATCTTGTCTATAACTGACAAACAACTGAATGCAAAAAATATAAGGCTGGATTGTTTCCTTGCCGCTTTCAGGCGCTGGTTGAAGAAACTAAGACAATATTTTATCTGCAACTACAGTTATGTAATGACCGTGACAGACGTGGACAATCTGACAAAGACCCGATGACAAATGGCATCAAGGTCATGAATTGTACTGAATTCTTACCCTACTTTCCCCTACTGCATTTTAAAGATGCAGTAAAAAATTGAGCAAGAAATGTACTTCCTATCTGATTTATTACCATGTTTAAAGAGATATTCAAGCCCAAAGTAAATAAAAACTGACATCCATATAGAGGCTGTACATTTCTGCGCCTACAAGTATAGGTACTGTCATGAAAAACAACATATATCATCTTCCTCCTTTCAGTTTATCCTTGTCTGCAGTGCAACCAGGGCCTCTGAAAGCTGAACCCCAGGCGCTGGAGCCCAGAGGCAGCAACAAGAGTGGCACCTCACTGGCTGACAACCAACCAGGATGCTCTATCAGAAAGCCACTGTTGTATCTGGAGAGGACGGTGAAAAAATAAAAGTTAAAGTTGGAAATATGCGGTCTGTCTTTGTCTGTGAATGTGTGTGTGTGTGCCAGGCAGTTTGGTGCATGAAAAGAAGACGGAACAGGTGAGGTAAGGGGAAAAAAAAGGCATGTGAGTGCATACAGATGTGCGCTAAACCATCTCTGTTCATGAAAGTACAATGCATTTGTGAGTTTCCGTCACTTTCTAAAAAACACAGAGGAAAAAAAAGAAAAAGAAATGGCGAACACGCGCACAAACATCCAACGTGTGAGGAAATGAAAACGAGATGCTGTGAAACAAATTATCTGGCTGACTGCCATGATGAAAAACAGAGGAGGCAAGACCACAACACTGGGGAAACACAGGCTTTCACACATAAGCAAACAGCAGAAAAATGAGAATTAAACATGATAAAACTTCAGCCCTGATTAAACACATCCATTTGCACATTCTGTAGCACAGTCAAAGAGCCACGCAGCACAAATAAGACTATTAAGGCCTCACTGTTTAGAGCGGTAAAATTACGCAGCAATTACAACAAATTACTGCATACAGAACAAGCAATTTTCTATAGTCTTCCAATGAAGGAAACATCAATATGTAAATCTCCACAGTATAATCTATACATGAACTGAGAAGTAAAGTGAATAGAGAGAGAATAAGACAGCCCCTACAGCGATGATGTCATGTTTGGTGATCATCAGATCTAAAACTGTGGTCAAGGACTGAAAATGCCTCCGCTGTTAGCATGACCATGTGTTGATTCACTGGCGCAATAGCCATATTCCTGCTCTGTTCCAAGACAGCTTTACTTAACCAGAGTCAGAGGGGGCTTAATGTTACTAATATGTGACAGCTACCATAGGTAGGCTAAAGGCAAAGAAAATCTTTAACCACACATGCAGTTCTTTCAAAATAAGAGCAGAAACATGACCTGAAAGAAATCCTGTTAAAAGACGGCAAACACAAGACAAAATATGTGCACCTCAGATATGAGTTATCCTGTATTAGATACAGACAGGTGAAGTGAAGGAAACACAGCACCGATTCCACAGCTCTCTGAACTCTCCATTCTTCCAAACATAAGCCCTTGGGTTTGGTGGGGTTTTTTTAACTTAACTTTCATTGGGTTTTCATTTTTAGCCGTATGATGCAATGCATACATCTGAACACATTTCGCCATACTTTCTTTTAGTTTTTCTCAGCTGTACATGAAACATAAAATGGAAAGTAGAAAGTAAATAAATACCTGAATATATTGGAATATATGGTCATTGGTATAATTCCCAGTTAGAAACAGGAAGATACATTTTACACACATGAAGTTTAACTTGATATTACAGCCACAACAGATGCACCACAGGGTCCCATCTTTTGGTAAAGATGTCTTTTGGAAGGCTTAGTGAGAATGTGATCTGCACCATTTGATAAATATCCCAGACTTTAATAGTTACTGACTTTAATGCAGCCGTGAGTAATATGTTCAAGAGATATTTATCTGTCCTTCTATCCAGACCTTCAGGTATTACTCCCAGAATTTCCACTGCCACTTCTGTGGGATGTTAATTTTAAAAACCCCCTTCAGGATGTTAAAGACCTCCCTCCAAAACACACTTAACTTAAGGCACAGCCAGAATATATGAGTATGATTAGCTGTATGGGCTCCACAATACCTCCAGCAGGAACCAGAGTGTTGGGGACCCATCATGGACACTATTGCCAGTGTTCTGAAATATCTGGTAATTATTTTCCATTTAAATTCCCTCTATTTGTTGGAATTGGTTGCTACATGTGCCTCAGCGCATACTTGTCTTCGTTGGCCTCTGCCTCCCATCTTTCCTTGAGTTGTGATGAGTCAATTTGGGTCATAGATAAGAATACGTTGTACAATTTGGAAATAATTTTCTTTTCTCCATTTCCATTTTGTAACTCTTTCAAGTATTCTTCTAGGGGTGTAGGTTTACTGACTTTATCCCATTCCATGTGTGTCATGAGAAAG
>JAPTHA010000023.1:16289527-16300023 GCA_029814585.1 Gymnapogon annona | reverse complement strand
ACTTTCCCCAGCTTTCTTTGATATCAGGCTTCTTCAACATGATTAGCTTTATGTTTAAAATATCTGTCTAGAGACACTTTGTTTTCTAATCACCTTCACTACTATCAACACAGTCATACTTTTGGATTAATTCCTTTTTGAATTTGATAGTGGTACGCACATTTGTATTTGAAGTATTAAAAAACTGCTGTTGCCATTATGACCACTGAAGCAAAACCAGTTGTGAAACGGGCCTATTCATGAAGACTTTGTAATTCTGTATTGATGTGGCTCATTTGACACAGCTTAGAGACAAAGAAGAGAAGATAACAGGTGAAGTTTCTGAAAGGCTCCTTAAAAGGTCATTCTGGAATTTATTGTGACTCTTCTTCCAATGACCTCTTAGCAAAGTCATTGAAATTTTACTTTTATTAAATCTTAAAGGTGGATTTTACCATAGTAGAATTTCAGATGGTTCTGGTTTAGTTTTTATGCTCATTTCAAACTCTTGAAATCTCAAGAAATATGTTATTGGGAATAAATATGAATATTGTCACTGTCGGGTGGAAATCTCATAAGTCCATTTCTGTTTCTTTTTTTGTCAATACTATTTTATTGATGGGTCTCCATTGTGATCTGACATTTTAGAAACATTCAACCAATGAAGTGTTGAAAACAGCTTGTGACTATATCTCTTAACTGCATTCATTTATTTAGAGTGCACATATTCTTTCCAGTTTCCTGAAAATCATATTTTGTCAATAAAACGTAGATATGTAGAAAATGTATTTAATGTTGTTGAAAGTACAACATTGTGAAAAGGTTTGATGTTTTTTCAGGGTTATCCATATTAATTTCTCATTCTCTTTTCATCAGATATAACTTATGCTTTTAATCGTACATGTTCTGGGTACATGGACAGACTTAATTAAAACTATGCCATGTATGACTGATGAAATACCATTCAAATTTATATAGTACATGTTGAATTTCTATTGAGCAAGAAATGTCTAATTTCAGTTTCTAATTTGTCTACAGACTAATTTCAGTTTTTCCATCCATATATTTTTTCCAAATTTTTAAAAAGCAAATCCTCAATCAATCAATCCAATATGCATTGCCATGCACAGTGAGTGCACAACTGTGGTTTCCAGAGGCATTGAACAGCTCATATTATACAGTAGTATCCCCAGATGTCTCGTGAGGTTAAAATCCTCATTACTTGTCATGGCCAGACCCTAACCCCTTTGAAATGACACTGCCTTATTAGTAGCGACAAATGACTGCAGATTTAATTAACCAGAATGCTCCTTAAGGGACATTATCAAATGTTTAAGAAATTAACAGATCGCCAGTTTAATTCAATTATGTAATTGATTTGTTCCCATTCAGGTTATGAACTCCACTCTTTTGCCCATCTATTTAGCAAACCATCCGAGAAGAATTTAAAAGGGAACTTTATAGTGTCCACTTCGGTGAGCACAGGCTGAATTACAGAGGGCAGTGTGCATAGAGACTATCAAAATCATTGCCATCCTGATTGCGGTGGAGTGTTATTTTGCTAATAAGCTGGCAGTCTGTTACCGAGTTGCAACTCATAAATGTAGACAAGCAATGCGCCGTAAACTGTGGTGGAGGCGAAGCACAGTAAAGTAAATGAAGGGATTTGAAAAGCAGATTCGATGTGCATTTTCAGCATAAACAGGCCAGTGTGAATCGCATACATGTAATAGCAGCATGCCTCGTAAAGCATCAGAGCATTAACTGAGAAAGTCCTCCATCTCTTACAAGCAACTGGATGTAAATGGCAACTGTGTTCTCATCGTTTATTAAAACTTCTTCTACAGATATGGATTTTTTTTAAAAAAGATTTATGGTAGGATTGTGATGTGGTTCTTGCAAACAGCATTACGATGTAGGGCTCTGTGGCATCAATTTTAATATCATCCTTTTCAAATATCGCACTGGATACTAATCCACTGCTTACACTATAAACAGGTGAATTCTGATCTGTTACCCTGATCCTGCTGCAGCAAACGTATGAAGTTCAGGAGCCTTTTTGAAATTATATATATATAATTTAAGTATGCATTTGCAAGTTTTGACATGTCATTGGATGCCATTTGATTGCGGGTGTAATTTTGGTTGTTTCCAGTTCACCTAACTCAAAATCAAAACCTAAGCGGAAACTGCAGCCTGAACCACGGTGCGTGACATTTTTAAATTATTCTTTCATTTTGGATTTTCCATAAGACAATATTACAGTTACGTTCACACACTACAAGACGACATTCACAACCCACAGTAACAATAATCAGAGACAACAGACAAAACACACACGAGGAGCACAAAACAGATAAAAAGACGAAGACACACAAAAATAAATAACTGATTAAACCATAAATAAATAAACAACATGAGTCACAGAGAGACATAAGTTGACCTCTGACCTCCTAAGTCCTATAAGCCATGCTGAGGTATATAGAGCTGAACCAATGTGGTGTGCTGGTAAATTTTCCATGTAGTTTATACATTTTATAGATGGTTCCATATCTTGTAGAACATCCTACTTCTTTTTTGCAGAGCAGGTTATTTTCTCCAGGTTCAGACAACTGTTGACTTCTTCACAGTGCATGTCATTTGACGTGGCATTCAAATACACACGGAAGGCTTAAAAAGTGTCCATATAACATAGAACTAAAAGTGGCATGTACATTAACGCCGATTCATATCACATTGAGCCTTGTTGATTATTCAGCTACTACAAATTATGCGAGACTGTAAAAATATCACACAGGTTGTTTTTTGTTGTTAACTCAAACAGTGACTTTGTCTCACACAATCAAAAGTCATGGCCAGGGCTTCAGAAAATGGGAAAAGACGTGGCATTTGTATGTTACTGAGACAAATGCAACAGAGGACCTGAGACAGACGCAGAGGCATTAGAGCACAGCTCCAGGATTTAGATCAGGCAGATTTGCATCATTGGCGGGTCTTTAGGCAGGGCAAGTCTAATCTCCTGCAGACAGGCTTAAGAAAAGAAAACCTGAGTGTTGTGTCTCTCCAGATAGTGATTTTAGTAATTAGCATAGTTAATGAGAGAGGTTGTATGGAGTTACATTCAATGGCATCAGTTCTCGAGGAAAGATAATACGGAGGGCAACAGCAAGATGCACTTCACACTCGCAAACTGTACAATCTACACTCCGTGACTTTGACAAGTGAGTGCATCACCTTGTGCTATGAGCCACGCTTCAGGACTATATCAGTGGCACTTCATGACTGATACACAGATGTGGAAGCATGTTGTGTGTCAGTGCAGTTTTTCAAGATGCACAGAACACCTAAGGACATACTGCATCTGCACTACTGGCTGGTCAAAATCTGACACTCAGCCAAGACGTCTCAGGCTGATGTCCAAAACTAACATTATGACTCAGCAGTGAAAGGGACTGGTACATTCAAAAAGAAGCAAAGTGTATTTTTCATAGGTCAAAACATTAACTTGCCTATTTGGAACACAAATTGAATAGAGTTTTATTGCCATGTACAAAAGTTAAACAACAATTTAAAATAGATGCATTGTAATTCTTACTGCGTTTCCCCGAGTCAGTAGTAAAGGCTTGTGCAATAGTGCAAAGGTTAAATCCAGCAAAATAAATATGATATACATATAGCTATATAGTATGTGCACCAGTTATAAGAAATAAGTGAAAGGGATCGATTAAAAAAAGGTACGTGTAAAATTTAAAAAAAAAAAAGTGTATATAGTATATGCATTTATAGATTCCCACAAAATAGTTATTTAATCAGATTAAAGGTAGCTATCAGCTGAAAAACAGTTTGCATACATGTGCCCTCGTCTGCCTCTGATTGGCTCATTTCTGATGATAATTTAAGGTTAAATTGAGATGACTGGTTAGACCTTTAAGGTCAAAGTGGAAATAGGGGCTGGTTTTCATTGAATACGGCTGAGTCTATTTGGCCACAGATGCTTACAAAATAGGGGTGTTTCTCAAATTTTTACATAAAACTACGTCATCAGATCCCACCACAGGAGTGTTTCTTCCTTTGGATTATATTGAAGTACCACTAAAGCACCTGTATTAATCTAAACAAGTCTTTTAAATATGCATGAATAAAAGAACCATCAACAACTACAAATAAAGAATAAAGAGTGTAATAGGCACATAATTAAATTTAGGCACATATACAGTATATTAGCAAGGCAAGTTTGGTAAACATTACAAAGTGTGTTTTATTCGCCAAGGCAAGTGTATGTCCTTATACATCAAGCAATGGAATATCCTGAGGAAAACAAAACCCCAAAAGATAGAGATACAAACAGAACAGATCAAATAACAATAAAAGGCAATGATATTATAAATTATTGAAATTACTACAAGAAACTGCAGTACTGTGGAATCAAATAGAAGAACGTCAGACTGAAAAAGAATGAATTAAGAGTTCAATGACAGGCACATGAAGGGAGAAATGTTTTTAATTAGATCTGGTTTCATGTAATTGAAAATAGCTTCATGTTGCAGTAGATTTGGTACATTATATTCTTTACAATCAATATGTTCATTATTTTGTCAAAGAAATACGACTGTGGTGTGTTAATGTGATACTCAAACATTGATACGGGGAGGTGGGACCTTTTCAGTGCTGTCGCTAAACTGTTTAGTCCACGAGTGTAGTGATTAATGGAACGTACTCTTCTACAGAATACCAAAGAAGGACCCTTGACCTTGAGAAACAGCCAAGACAGTTCATCGGAGAGTGACTTCCTGTTTAGATTAGATTAGATACCTTTATTAGTCCCACATGGGGAAATTTCAAAGACAAGACACACACAGAGAGATACTGCAAAATATAATGAAAAATAAGAGCGTTTCCTAATAATATAGGTATAAAAATAGAAATAAAGAAAAGAACAGATAGAATGCAACAGTAAAGATCAATAGACACTGTCAGTTATATAGTAATATACAGTGGCATAGTTATACAGTTTTATAGTTATACCGTGAATGCTATATAGTAATATACAGAGACATCGTGAGTTATATAGTAATATACAGTTGTATAATAATTCTAGTTATTATACTAGAATTACATAGTGCTTTTCTGCACATATGTGACAAAGCCCTAATTAATAATAATGAGTAATTAATAACAATTAGCAATTATAATAATTAGTAATTAAGAATTATAATAATACATAATAATAATAATTAACGGTACTAGCGTTGGTTAACAGTACTGGCACCAGCGGGTCCATGGACGAAAAATAATAAGTGTCAGTGTCGCATGTGTTTCTGTGTCGTTTACTGAAAACATACCTACGTAACAAGTGCATCCAATTTTAAAAATAAAATGAAAGTTTTAGACTAACGAATTGGGAGAGAGTTGATATTGAAGCATGTTTGTGTTCCAGCAATAAACTCTTATGAGATCTTCAACTAAAATAAGTTAACAAATAAAGGAAATTATACTTGATGACATTGGGTACATTAAAAAAGTACTATTAGTGCATTAGTTATATTCTTTAGACCCTATTAATCTACTTTTATGCGTCCACACCAATGTATCAGTCCTGACAATGTCCGCTTTCTTACACAGTCCTTGATCTTTGCTCAGACTCCCAACACGGAGAATGACGCAATACATCAGTAAATGAGAGAAGATTTCTTTTTCCAATTACATTGCTATTTTTACACAAACATTTACTCACCTACTGGATGTAATAGATACCCTCCCCATTTGGGGTTTGTGAGCTTTTCCTTATCCTGGTGTGGTGAGGAAAAACCCCACCATGGCAGGGGATGTCGCCATTTACTGTCATCTGTGGGCGTGTGAAGCCCTTTGAGACCATTTGTGTTATTAAGGACTATATAAATAAACTTGATTGGATCAAACATAAACTGTCCCTACATTTAGCCCTTGGTACACGTCATTTTAGAATGGTACCTGTATCAGATTCATACCACTACTGTTCATGTAGATATGCTTTATTAACTTAAGGGTTGCTTCTATGTCTTGGCCTTTATGGTCACTGACAGTAGACGTGTCATGCAACAGATATAACATTACATTTACAGCTGAATAGACTGAGTAAAAGCTATTCTGACATTAACAAAAGACAGAACATTTTCAGTGAGAGCTGCTGCAAGAAACCTCACAAACAACATCTTGGTCACATTTAAACAGTTAAAAAAAAAAGTTACATGTGCAAATGTGCAATCTCAAAAACAAATGATAAGAGAGCAGTAGCTTAACCTAAATCCTTCAATTACTGCACGTTCCATGAAAAACAGCTGTCAACTGTCGGCCGACAATGTTTTCTCAACTTCTTTCCAACATCACTTCCATTTCTCCGTCATTAGCTACGCTGGAACAACAGCAGAAGTTAAGCTAATAGGAGTGCACTCACTCATTGCATTCCCCATTTCGGAGGCTGCCAACATTTCCTAATGACTGCAGCCCTTCTAAATTATTGAAAAAGCCTAAGCATCTCACCAGCTACAGAAATGGCTATTAACCTTGGTGAAGCGATATTCAAATCCAGTTATAGCTAACTTCGTCCTCCAGTATCCCTTGCGGGGAGGAAATGTAAATGTGTTCTTGCTGAGACAGATGGGGAAGCTGCCCGTCGTTTGAAGTTCCAGCAGAAGAAGTCGTTGCAAGCAGAGGGCTCTCCACCCCCCTCTGTAAAATATTCAGGACTGAGTCTCAGTGAGCCACCTCTCTTCCCAGTATTTCCCTTGAAACCATGTTGGGAACCGACATTGCTGGGCTATTACTAAGCAGGAACACCTTATAAAAAATAAAAATAAAAAAACTTAGCAAACGTTTACAAATTCACCACTGTGCAGAGACAGTGAAAAACAGCCTGAGGATTATCTCGCTGTGCAGACAAGAATTCAGGAGATTTGATTTATGAGAGAGAGGGACGGCACAGGAAAAAAACACAAAAAAAATCCCACTCCTCCTTTAAAAGCACCCTGCATCCTAAGCATGTGAATATTGTGATCTCCCCTGCATTGTTGTTGACAAATCGCCACAAATTGAATTCCTCCGCTTAGCTGACGTACTTGTCAGAGCAGATTTCATTCTTTACCAGAGATACCCGGCTGTCTGTCAGTTCAGGATCAGATAGTTAGCTTTGGAGCAGAAAAAAATCCCAGGTCATTATATTCACATTGTCCACAGACCCAGTAAAAAAAAAAAAAAAATTAGTGAAAAAAGTGAACTTGTGAGCACGTACAAGAGAAACACAAACAATAATCACTAAACAGATAAGATTGAAAGTTTTGGAGCAGAGTACTTTTTTAAAGATATGCGACTGAATAAATTAGCAGAGTTGGGCATACTGAGATTTTGAATGAAAGTTGAAGATATATGAACATAATACTATTCAGACCAGGATTGATGTTCTCAGTTAAGAAATACAGTTCCTTATACATCTTTGATTTATGCCACCAGCTCTTTCTATAATCAGCACTCCCTATACATGGGATGATTTAGATTCCAGATTTTCTAATCAAAGCCCAGAGCCTCCGTCTTTTTTGGCATTTGAAAAGCAACAGTGGGGTGGCCCAGAGAGTTAGTGCCGCCAACTGTTTATCCACATTCCAGTGTTCAGTGCCAGTAAATGGATCTTCTCTGTGATGTGTGTTATTAAACTATTCTTAGTCTTGTACTATAATAATTGTATGAAATCACTCTCACTTCCCACAGAAAATTAATCATCTATTTTGTAATCCTGACAGACCTTTTCCCCCTCCATATGGCCCTTTTCTTCATTGCTCCCTCTTTCTGCATATTTTCTACTTTCTACTGGAGGCAAGTGAGAATTAACCAGCATGTGTATGAAGAGTAAATTAAAATGTACATTTTCATTGTAGGCATTTTAACTGCTTTTTGTTCCCTTCTCAAAGATTGTTGGCTAATTTTTCTCTAGATATTCTGTCTACTGTGTCTACTTTTTGAGGCAGAGCTCTATTTGGGAGAGTTGAGTCTGAGTCACATGTCCTCTGTGATTTGTCATGATATAGTCAACATTGTGTTTTCGGTTATTTATAAAAAGACCCTACTCTGCTTGACAACTAAGTCCTTAATGCCAAAACAAAAACTTGCATTGTATATTTTACCAATTTACACAAAAGATGAGGACAACTGACTGTACTGTGGTTAGACCTATTGGACAGTGTTTACAGTGTCAACACATTTGGACTCAGTATGTTCCATCACAACAACAGTAGCATTAAAACATATAAAGGAGACCAGGTTTGTGGAAGTACATGTTGCTTTTTAAATGTAATCATCTTAAAGCTTACAACAACAACACTGTGGTGCATTGTTTCACAACGTGTATTTGTTTTTAATTCAGCTAAATGAGTTTCTCTGGCTTTCTAGTATTTGTTTCATTGTTGGTTTAATTATCAGGCTTAATGCTTTGTTTAAACATCAGATGTAAATGCAATCATTTAGGATTGTGTACACTGGCAAAGCTAATCCGATAAACTGTTCTCAGCCAACAGACTGACAGATCAAAGTACAGGTCTTATCTGACATGAGGCAGCAATCACAAACTTTGAGCTATGGTCTGAAGAGCACACAAGATTTAGACAGATCTTTCTAAGCTGTAAACACAACTATGCTGTAAATGTGTACGTTTGGTTGATGTACAGACTGCTCAAACAGATCTTTGCGTAGGAAGAGTGACTTTGACTTGCCTAAGAGCAACGCAGAAGTAAAAAACATATGTAAACTAAACCTAAATTCACACTGCAATGACTAACTACAAGGATAAACATGGTTAATGAATGTTACAGTCAGGACATTTGAACCTTTAAAGCTTCTAAAATGCGCCTTTTTTTAAAGAGACGTTATTCTGAGTAACAGTCAGCTCTTGATATCTAAGCAGTACTTATATGAGGTCAACTTACAGCAACAGGCACAATGGCATAATGAGTGGACTCCTCAACTTTGAACTGTCAAACCACTCTGCGTACACACAGGCTAATCTGGTAGCAAGTGAGCCGCAATAACACATCAAAAACACAATGACAACGACCATGCAGCAATAGAGTCCGTCAGTGAGGCAGAGACAACACATCCAAGGTAATCTTTACGACAGTGGTACCTTTAGTTTGTCGAGAAGGATGTTCTTTGAGGTCGCTGTCCTCAGTCCTCTTGCTGCAGCTTGTGATGCCATGGATGCCGCCATGTTGACGCGGAAGACAAAAAGGAGATTACGTCGACGCATGCGCAGGATAGGGCCGTTCATAGGTCAACTTTGAACGTGGGCGGGGCTTAAGAAGAATAAAGAATGACTATTGAGCAATATGTGCCCCGATAAATGCAGGTGTATTTATTTATGGTGCAAATAGAACTACAATAATATTGAATATTATAGAAGTAAAAAGGGTTAGATTTTTGCTGTTTTCATAACATCTCTCTGTCCCAGTTACACTATATCTACCAAGAATAAATCATATTGTCACAAGCATTTCATGACAATGGGTGAAAATATTTCTTTCCAACTTTATAAACAACTGTACATTTCTTAAATTATTTAATTGTGTATCAGTCCTTTGTGTGCACAGTTATGCTCTTCTTCAGCGTTTTCATTCTACCTGCAATAGATAATGAAATATAATTTATAAATTTATTATAGTCTATCTTGTAGTGAAGAAGCAAATCCTAACTGAGTAATTTAACTGTAATGTAACTATATAAAGGAAAGACACCCACCTCTACCAGCGCTCTATTTCGATCAGGTTTTCGGGGCAGTAGATTCTCCTGGGGGCTGGGCACGTGATAAATCACTTCAAGAGGGTGGAAGCACACAAGGTAGTGGGTAGGACGTTTTGGTTCTGGTTTTGGGTTGAATGAAAATATGTTATTTTTCATTGTTTGTGTTATGCAGGTGTTATACATATTTTACATAGATTGTTCATGTTTTAAAACAGGTGTGTGGTTTGTGTTCAAATTTGTTTGTATCTCAGATATGCAAGTAAATTAAAAGAAGTCAGCTTTGACTGCTTTGATCAGTTTTGCAAAGATGTTCTGGTGGATTTAGGTGAGAGGTGTATTGCAATTTTAGACTTTGGTTGACTCATTGTAATTAAAAAAAACAATTCACAAAAGTTGAAAGTTTCTAAATGTGTGTTTCATATTGTACACTTAATAACGTTTGTCATTCACACTGATGTTGTAGGATATTTCTACAAAGACTTAAGTGAATGGTAAAATACAAAATGAACAGTGTTGATTATCAGAGAGATTACCATGAACTCCCTAGACAATCAGTATAGGGATTTTCTTACCATAGGGATTTTTTTCTTTATTCTCCATTATTCCAGTTTAAGTAATGCAAAACATTATACCGAATAAAACTTCACAAATGAGATTAATTTACTCATAAATGTAGGATCTGCTTTGCTTTGGCTACATTTATGTACATTTCTTGGCATTTACGAGCACTCCTACACATAACTTTTTGGATCTAG
>JAPTHA010000023.1:16270302-16284149 GCA_029814585.1 Gymnapogon annona | reverse complement strand
TATCAGTACACACAGCAAATACACACTTGACATACCCCCTAAATCCTAAATTCAGTGTTTATCCATAGCCTATGTTAATTAAACTGCAGTGCAGATTTAATTAAAATAGGAGTCATAAATTAAGCACCAGCTGTGCACTTATCCCAAACAGGATTTTGGAATCTCACATTATCGCCATAATTATCTTCTGATAAGTTTTGGTATTGTTCTACTTCTTTAATATTTTAATAGAATATATAGCATCTCTGCAATTTAATAAACATTTACATAACACCGAAACAATCTTGTATAATTATCGATGGTCACATTTTTCTGCCTTTTGTGTCATTACTAAAGGCAGTATGGTGTGAGATAGGAGAGCCACCAGATCTCTCCAGTAAGGCCGGGTTACTTAATTCCTCATCTCATCAATTTATAACCTAATAGTAAAACAGAATCTTGCTATTCATTAGTTCATTATTAGTCAGCTATATTTCCATAAGTTTACATATATGATGTGTATGAATGGATAAATGGCACTATTAATGTTGAGGTGGCTTTGGATTTTAGCTTTGAGCTGTGTTGAAAAATAAATACTGTAATAACATTTAAGATAATTGACTTCCAATCAACATCAAATGACATCCATCCAGACATTAGCATAATAAACAAGCTATTACAAGAAACTCCATATCTTTACCATGTTTTCTATCTTTCACACTCGGTGGCCTTTGTGTGCATCAGTATTTCTTGTCCCTCGCTCTGTTCCTCTCCCCTGAGGAGAGTGAGCAAATGCAGGGGCAGGACAACTAATTTGCGGTTTCCCTCAATAATCTATCGTGAGTTTCCACTCAGTGAGCAAGCTGTCGGAACGCCGGAGACTGAAACCCACAGCTCCCAACAGGCAGTGCGGTCAACCCCGAACCCTCCCTTACACAACCCTCCCTTACACTTATGTAGCAATGGGGCACTTGGCTAACAGCCCACAGGGCTCACAGCGAGAAGCCCACACCCTGAGCACAGACTCTGGACCACACTTTCGATCTCTGTTTAGCTGGCACGCCCCAATTTTCTCCTCCTCTTCCTCATCTGTCTGGGTTGTCTCTTCCATTCCTTTTTGTTTCCACTCGCTGTGATACTTTCTCTCGACTCGCTCCCCCACTGATATCAAGTGTCTGTCTCTTTCTTTCTACTCTCTTTACCTCTGCTCCTGCACATGCCAGCCTTTCTCTGACCTGCCTGTTAACAGCATTCCTCAGATGTGCTTTCTGAAAGAGAATTGAGCACACTTCTCCAGACCGCTGGGCCCTCTTCAAAAGTCAATGAGACAATGACAGCCAAGACTCTACCCATCTCATTAACGGGACTGGCTGGACAGCATATCAGATCACCATAGAGGAAAAAGTAGAAATCCACATGTATTGGAGAGATTTCGCCTCCTCCGTATGTGCGTCTGTCTTCCTCCCTTGTCTTTCTTTACGTACAGAAGCCGACCACCTTAATGACCCTTTCTCCCACCGAATGCAGATAGGTCCATTTAATTCCATTCAATCTGCACTCACATTCTCCTTTTTAGAAAAGCGCACGTGGCTAAGCACCAAGTAGGTCTGACCTCTGTGAATATATGTATATGATGCATTGAGGCCAAACGTACAGGCAGTGCATACAGGAACGAGGATGCATACAAGTTATGAAAGTAGATGCTCCACTTTATGGATCCCATTCAAAGCTAGCATTTAAGTCTCTGCTTTATTATATGTTTACATATAGATATATGTGGCATTATCTAGTCTGAGAACAGTTTTGTTTTTCTATCTGATGGAATGCCGAACGAGCAAGAGAGATGGAGAATTAATGCACTTAACTGCTGAGTCAACAGGGAAGGCATCTAGCAGCTTAGTCCCAAAGACAGCAAGCAGACTGCCTGACGAGGAAATTAAAAAGGCAAGAAAGACTTACCGAGACCTGATAGTGACGAGATGGGAGGACGAGGGAAAGTCCAAGAGATGACCAGAGAAAGGGACGG
Source organism: Gymnapogon annona (assembly GCA_029814585.1). NCBI lineage: Eukaryota > Metazoa > Chordata > Actinopteri > Kurtiformes > Apogonidae > Gymnapogon > Gymnapogon annona. The sequence continues at coordinate 16,282,144 of JAPTHA010000023.1, read as the reverse complement.
TCAATGCCACCCTGTGCTCAGCATATCTTTTGATATGACAGACGGCAAACATAATTAGTCATCATATTCCACGCTAACCCTTGGAGTTCACGGCGTTAGAGCTTTGCATATGTATGAGCTCGCGCCCTAACTTTCATCTTTCAATTCCCTCCTGGAGTTTGGACAGATTATGTCACAGTAAACATTTTTCACTCCAACAGCATGTCCCGGGAACACTTCACCCCAGTTTTGGCTGCCATTCCTCAGCCTCAATAACTTTCACTTTTCTCCCATAAAATCCATAAGAAACCAGGAACATAAGACTGCCGAGGTTTGGCTCGTGTCTGCTCTGAATGTCAGTTCTGGAGAGCGAATCAATACAATGACAGGAGCTGCCACACAGAAGCTATCTCTCTCTCCCCAGATGTCTGTCAGCCACACTCAGCTGGAGGTCTTCCATTAATGTGCTGTGGAATAACATAGTCAGTGGGCCTTCATATTTGCAGACTGATGTATCAAACAGGACCTATGAAGTGCTGGGTTCTTATGCCTGTGATGCTCTGGTAGGTTTCACAGCAAAGGAAATAACCAGCATCATCCACTTCAAAGCAGGGGATATTTTGATAACACCTGAGTGAAGAATGGGGAAAACTGATCTGTTAATCATAAATATAAATGCAACTAAGTAGAGAAAAGGAGGCAGCATCCCCACAGTGTCTGCTGAGATACCATGTGGCTTTTTTTTTTTGCTACACTGCAGATAGGTAAAATCGTTTTTTCTTTCATTAATTCATTAATTTATTTTAAATCCCATGCCAGAAAACAATTGCTGACAAAATCCCAACTTCAATAACATGAAGAGGTGACATCTAAAATGCTGGCTTCAATAGCTGGTCCTGTTTTATTCCAGGCTTGAACATCACACACAGACTTACTGCACTGGGGAGCATAGAACTCATAACACAAACAAAAATATAAGAATTACACCTGAAAAGACACACAAACATAGATCGACGCACATTAGTATGCGGCCATACGACCACGTACACACCCACACAGACACAGAAGAGCAGTGGCCAAAGCCGGCACAGGCTCAGAAGTGCTTAGATGTGCATATGAGGGAGTCAGAGGACCCAGATTCCTTCACAAGCCTCTATGCACACACTGTGCCACCTTCGTCACCAAAGGGGGACTGGGTCATTCTTTAAAACTTTTAGCTGTTCTTCTTATGTCTTTCATTCCCCTACACAAACCTCTGGCAAATCTTCGCCCTCTTTGCTGTGACCTCGAAGACGCAGCAGGGTGTCTCCCATGCTTTTTTTTTTTCCCCCCTCTGAAGACGGCATCTTCACATGAACAAGGGCAGATGTGCAGGGTGACAGAGCTGTGTGTCCAACATATGAACTCATACAACATAAAGTAAACATGGTTGTTTCACATAAAGCTTCAGGCACAAAAAGAGAGATAAGGTACATTTTGATATGTTGTTTGTATGACTACCTTGGCTGAATGCACGGTCTCCATCGCAGGACCAACATGAAAAATGCATGCAGGTGGGATGGTAGGAAAATGTCAATAGAGGAATCAAAGCAATCAGTATGTTGCTGGAGGGGATATTGGTGTGATAAATCATGTTCATCCTGAAGGAGGTCACAGGGGTGGGAGGAGGAGTAGACTGGTGGAGACAGGGTGGGAATAGTAGGGCACGTGGCAGATACAGTGTACAATCATTTGCCCCGGGGATATCGCTTGAAACCACACTTTATTCAAGGGTGTGATTCAGAGTGTGACTCTTGATGCAAAGTCATTTGTGACACAGTGACCTTCCAAAGGCCCCGTGTTCTCAATGTGTTATTTCTTTGATTTAAGCCTCGTGGTACTGCTTCTCTCCCCTGGGAATGATGACATATACACCTTGAGGCTTGAGATTACCTCAAAAGAACATTATTGCCCACATCAGAAAACTAGCTGTACTGCAAGATTACTGATGGATGATAGTTCCTAAAATTGTTTTCTGGGCAAAACGATATCCAAGTGTATTTTTTAGTAGGGAAAATGCTTTCTGTTATTGCTGTTTCAGCACACTGACACATGATGATTAAACTTCTTAGTTTTCACCCTATAATAAAACTAGAAAATAGCAGTTGGTTGTTTAGCATACTGCCGTTTGCCATTGCCAACCGTAGTATTTCTTAAATAATGCAATGACCGCGAGCAGATGTGAATGTCATCTCAATAGCTAATACCTACACTTCAAAATCCCAAGGCAGTCAGCCCTTCCAGCTTTAAGGCTGATGAATAACTAAGGCACAGTAACACTCTCCATGTGGATGCATGTGGATGAGGGAAAGAGAAGGCGGGAGTTATCTGAGGCTCCATTAACCTTGTTTGTGTAGAGGCACCTCCACTATCGTAAGCCCACATTGCGTAGGGGAACCTCAGGGGACCCTCCACTAATTAACCTTGTGGAGACACCCTCAGTAGAGGGAGACTGGGGCCAGAATAATAAGAAGGCCTTTGCCAGGCCATTAGCAAGAAGATTAACACATCCAACTTTCAAGTAGCTTTTTGACACAAAAGCAATATTTGTCTGCACTGGCTTGGTCTGGGGTGCGACATGACTGAATTTTAAGTGAAGTATGTGTTTCAGCCACTTGCAAAGTTCAGCCATCAAACAGTTTCATTTTAACATCTGCAGAGGGAGTAAAGTTGTTTCAGACAGATTAAATGCATTTTTTTTCTTTTTTAGTACACCTGTTATGAAGTCAAACTGGCAGTTTAACCGCAATTACATTAGTTCCAACAGAGTACACCCTCTGAACTTTGGCAATGATTTCACTGTGACTGCTCTAACAGCTACATTAGAGGCACTGGGCAGAGGCGGATTATACTATGGAATAAACATTCCACGAGAAAATAAAACTGCTTTTCCATAAGGATACGATGTAAACTTCTGTGACAAAACTGAGTATACCTTATAGCACAGTCACTATGAATCCACACTAATGTCAAAGTATATTTATATTTAACTGTTTATTTTCTGTTATTCAGTTACACAGCCTTGATTCTATTGAGCATAATATTCACAAAAGGGTGTTCTACCTTTTCATCTGTGAGGACCTGCGTGATCTGCCTGAGGCTGGAAACATGATGTTCCTCCGTTATATTGTAACTCACAAGTAGTGGAAGAGGTCCAGATCCAGGGACGTACTCAGCCACTCAGGTCTGCTCGGAGTGACGCTGCAGGACATTGCTGTGTTGATTGCTGAAATATAGCTTTTTTACCAAGTATTTGGGGGGGCATGCTACTGCATCAGGAGGCTGCATGGTGGTGCACTAGTTAACATTGTTACCTCAAACTAAGATGGTTGTAGCAGTGCTTCTCTATCTGGACATCTCCTGCTGCCGGTATGACTTCTTCTGAGTGCCCTGGCTCCCCCTGCTATCAAAAACGTATGCTAGGTTAATTCTCCTGACAATACCCTTGACCAAGGTGCTGACATAGATCTGGAAGTGGTCCCTCGGTGCCTTCGGGGGCAGCCCTCTGCTCCTGGTATGCCTATTGGATGGATTAAATGTATAGGTTGAATTTTCTCATGGGGATAAAAAAAAAGGGGACTTTCCTTTATCTTCTCTTTCTAAATGTTATTGCAGTGGAATCCATAGTTTTGTCGATGCATTTAATTCAGAGGCCCAGCAGCGGTCATGTAGCCCCAGGCCACAATGCTACCGCTAACAATATATGCCTATAGATACAATGTATTTTTCCTTATGTAGTTTATCATGTTGTAAAAAACTGTGCTATTCCTACAAATGATTTGATCAATGTCTTGTCGTCTCATCGTCTACTGATGGAGTCATAACCATATGTAAGTCACTGTACTTAATGATTACTGCCTATTAATAATTACAGCTGAAAGCAGACTCTCAGTTTCCTTGTTGAGAAATACAGCAGCAGATGAAAATTTTTTTTTTGTTTTGTTTCTTCTGCTGTGTGTGTGAGATTGGATTCTTTTCCATATCGACCTGACCAGAAGAGTCAGAATAAAGGTATAAGGTCTGTCAGCTGTCCTACTCTTTTCCTTCTCTGTTTTTTTGTTTTATTTTTGGATTTTGGGAAGGTTGCCGTGCATTTATATTTCTGCAAACATTCTAGTTTCAACTTGTAAACTAATACATGACAGGTACACACACTAGATCTACAAACAGTATCCACCATCACACCCATGGGAAGTTTAAATTCATTATTTCTCCTGACCTGTGTACCTGAACTGTAGGATGAAATAAGCTATGACAAACCGGTAAACAAACATATTTTCCTGTGTGGACTCTGCTGATGCCCGGGTACTGTGAGGCAAATAGACCCAGGTGGTGTTCCATAAAGTGGGGTGAATCTTTCGCCGTCTCATTTGCACACATTCCAATTTGTGTGCCAGAAATTGCATTCCCACAAATAGATGTAGCTTTGAATATGATTTAAATCCCTTTTTCTGAGTAGTAAACATCATCTTAGACCTAATTAGTTAATATTAATGACATAACATGTATACGGTCCTGCAAAGTCAGTTTCTCTCTGGTATACTGTGTGGACTGCAAATTTATAGAGATGTAATTTCCACCGATAACAGATGGTGAACATGACAAGTTCCATCGTCCCTGGATTCAGAACCGTGGACTGGGCCCAATGCATAGAGATTATAGAAGACACAAGATAAACAAAGATGTGAACTGGAAAGTTGAAAGTAGTGCTCAAAAAATGCACAATGAGAACATTAATGCTGGTGATGCAATAGCTCACACAGCCAGACAGGACTGCAAAGTATCAACGCTGGAGATGTTTTCAACTCCGGTTCTTCTTCTCATTACAGGTGGTTCCTGGGTTACGGCGTACTCGACTTACATCATTTCGACGTTATGTCGCTCAAGTCTACTTTACGCTGCACGGGTCGTACTTTACGGCGCCCGAGTCTCATCCGCCATTTTGTGTCCAGCCCCAAACTGTTGCTGTGTAAAGTACAGCGTCTTTGTTTGTGCTCTGTAATTATCGGTATACTCTGCTTTGTCACCCTCCTTTTTCACACCATGGCCCTAAAAAAGAAAGCAAGATCTCCTAGACATGCTGGTCCAACCAAGAGGAAAGCCATTACGATGGAAACGAAGCTGGACATCATATAAAGGTCAGAGAAAAGCGAGACACCAACGAACATTGGTAAAGTCTTTGGCTTCAGTCGGACGACCGTGTCGAACATTATTAAGAACAAAGTCCATATTTTAGACCGTGTGAAGGATTCAGCACCTATGAATTCTACAGAGATCACGACAGTGTACGGTGCTACCGTGAGATCTGGGAGGAAAGAGGAAGATTTCCTTCCAGACGGACATCTCTAAACCAAAGTAGACCAAAAGTAGAACCAAAGTAGAACCCGTACCTTCAACATCTACAGAAGACCCTGCACCTGCTCTCACAGCCCCCCCTCCTCCTCCTCCAGCAGTGATAGCAAGTACAGTACAGCATCTTATTTTTTATTTTAATTTATTTTATTGAATTAATAAAAAGTATAAAACATGTACAGTATTTGGCTATTTATTCAGACATTTAGGGGTTATTTGGGGTGTATTAAAAGGTTAATTTTGACTTACAGGTGCTGTAGTGACACCGAGAGGATTCGAGTCCCTACAAGCTCGTTGACAGACTGACAGTCTTATTTGTCGTGCAACTGTGACTGAGAAGGTGATGTGGGTCATCCATAGACGAGGAGGTTGACAGTTCAATCCCTGACCCGTGGTTACATGTCAAAGCATTCTTGAGGAAGAAACTTACCTTCAAATTCACTCTGTGGGAGAAGGTAGAAATGATACATTGTGAAGCGCCAACAAAAGCTCAACTCCATTGATCATTTACGCGTCACACGCATCGGCTGAATGGACGTGCAATTCCTAGTGGTTAAAACGTACCCATTCAGTCCAACGTTTGTCCTCAAATCAACCCTCTTTGAACATTTTACCACCAACCCAACCCCAGTATAAAATATCCATCATACACATCAGTGGATGAGAATTTGGGAAATGGAGGAAAAACTATAGCCCTCGAAGATTTCAACTGTCAAGGTGCATCTTAGAAAACGGATTTTATGTCAGAATGTTTGACATGCTGGGATTTGTGGCAGTGGTTGTGTTATAAAAAATGCATCCAAAGGTGAATGTGTCTCAGTCTCACCTGCTCTTTATCAGGAAATGGCATCACATAACTTGTACTGTGTATTATCTGATTCCGGCTTTATCTTTTTCTTTGTGTCCCCTCCCTACAGCATTTTGAACACTAACTTTATCTGCAAAACACACCTGCAGTGTTTGGGCGGTTGCCATCTCCATATCTTGCATCCTTTCACTAAACTTTTCAGCAGAATAAGGAAGTTGTGCATTTCCACCCATGAGAAAATCCACAGAAATCTGAAATATCCAAGACAGCACTTTGAGACTTCAAAAGAAAAGGACACAATACATTTGAATATCTTTCATAGCTCCCTCAAGCTCTTTCCCCCCCCCAGCCTCTTTTCACAGGGAAAGAGATGTCATATCTGAATGGCGACTAGCTGTTAGTCACACTCCAGTAGTTGAATGTGGTCAAGGTTGAAAGCTCTATGTATCATCACCTTTTAACCCCATGTTGATTTGAACAAATTTTATAGTGCTACGCTGCTTTGTGAATTCCCAGAGATACTGTGTTGGAATGATTTTGTATGATAGAGCCAGGCGACAGCATGGTGCATGCTTGGAGACCTTCTGGGCTTCATGCATAATGCTCTTTGTGTTTCCCGAGAAGGATGGACGAGTGACAGTGAGGACTGAGTCCCTTCCAGAATCTCAAATGGATTGCGTTCACTTTCTCCTCTTCTCGCCTTGCTTTACCTTTCTCTCTTTTATGCTATTCACTGGAAACAGCCAACATCATTGATGTGGCCTTTTCCTGCGTGTGGCACGAGAACAAAGGATTTGCACTTCCTTCGCATGCTATTGCTGTCTCTCCAACTCTGTTTCTGTTTATCCTGGTCCCTGATTCAAAACTGTCTCTCTACCTTGCTTTTATCTCTAGGATTTAATGATTTATTTTGTTAGAATGTCTGACCTGTGCTCTAATAGTGCAGTAAGAGTCCAACTCAGAAGGGAGATTCATGTCTATTATTCTGATCACAGACACGAAGTGATAAAACACAAATGATTAATTCAAGAGTTAGATTTGCTGGTATGTTTTCATGTGTCTATATATATTTCAGTGGTTTGATATACAGCCCACCTTGAACACAGCATGGTGAAAAATAGGTACTATGCTGTCATATGTAGACCCATTACTTTCAAATTCATTACAACCCCCCTGCTCCTATTACAGGGGCTATACAAAATTAAACAACAGCCCTGAATTCCATTTCGCTGTTTTTCATTACATAACAGACCATTGACCATTAGCCTATTGCACCCACATTTATAGCACCATGAATTATGAATTAGAGGCTTTTCATCACAGCTGGAACTCCCTGACGTGCACATTACAGTCAGGAAAACAACCACAAACCAAATTATGTTAGTCAACCTATAAATATACAGCAGCACTGTATGGACCCCAAAAGCATCACGGAAATCAATAAAGTTTAATGATGGATGGTGTATAGTCTATAAGAAACACTTTGTTTGCTTGGAACATTACGTACGTATAAGTCAATAAATTCAAATTCAGCATAGAAGGATATAGAAAGTTTAAAAAAGACACGACAGAGTGTTAACGTCCTTTGGTTTGCTCTTTCACTGACAATAAGTTAAAGTTAATAGATAACCACAGACCCCTAACATGCCCCTGGAGGTTGCCTTCAGGGCAAAGGACGTATTAACAATAGATGTATACTCACAGTACTGCCCCGTCTACACAATTTCTCAAAGCCCCAATACTCCCTGTAGTGCTTTATAATGCTCTCAGATATCCAGGTCAGCCACTCGCTACATTCACACTCCATACAAACCCACAAGCAGAGATTAGCAGAACATAAATCAGGCGGTACGAGTGAGGAATGGGCCCCTGGCGTAATGCAGAGGCGATTATGAACTCAAATGTGCGTTCTTTTCAATAAAAACATGAAATATGATCTGGCTTCAGGAGAGTTGAAAGACACTTACAAGAACATTAACAAGAGGGTGTTCTTTGAGGTTAGGGCACAGTTACAAGACCAGTTCTGATTCAAACCATTGTGGTGTCAAGTTCAGATTTATAACAGTGCCGAGAGATGAATCCAGCATTTTGTTCCTTTGGCCACAGAGGGAAAGCAAGATAATTTTCTAATGCGCATCCAACTGTGTTTATGTATTGCATTCATATATTTATGGATTACAGAGGCTGCAGTCTTCCTTTTTGACCACAGGAATTAAGTTGAGTTAAACAGCTCCTTATGTGTGAAGGCAGTTGACTATTTGATCTGGGGGTAAACACTCAAAGCAAAAAAGTAAGATTGCTTTACAAGATATGAAACCATTTATAAGCCAAATGGAAAATTTACCAGGGCACCACATTGGTTCAGCTCTATATACCTGAGCAGGGCTTGCATGACTTAGTAGGTCAGAGAGCAATATGTCTCTTTGTGACTCAGGCGGTTGACTTATTCATGTCTTTTGTTTTGTTTTTGTAACTGTTTTTTGTGCTCTTCACACAAAAATGTCGTCATGTCGCTGTAATGTTGCCTTATGAAAAAAGAAAAAAACACTGAAAGCAAATGATGTGTGGTGAAAATAGACAATTTCACACTAAAAAAATACAGGTACAGAAGGGTACTGTTTTTGCTCCCAAATATACATTTGTCATACTGTAGATACACTCTCACCCATGGGCCTTTCTGTCAAACAGACACATATGTTTTGGTCTAATATTAGGCGCAGGGGAGTTTAGGTAGGTCAAAGTACACGTCTTTTGCCATTATAGCATTAAACAAAGGTACAGTCAGTGTAAAATATATGGTTGTAGAAGAGTGGGCGGTGCAAGGGCGAATCACAGAGCCCCATGTTCATCTGCGGGCAGGAGTCCATCTGGGTTAGCTGCCTCAAACACAATCACCTAGTGGGAAATCAGTGAGGGATGCTGTCCTTGTCACAGCACCAGTAATTCCACTCCTTCTCTATATCCTCCTCAGGCAAAAAGACTGTGAGTTAACAAAAAGGACTGCAGTGCAGAAGAAACTTCCTAATTTCAGTCCCCTGGGGTCTGCGATTGTACTTTTGAAAGTGTAAATTGTAGGGTAACCAAAATTGACTTGGTGGAAAAGGTACCTTAATGCACCTGATGCAGTTCTCGTGACAGGCTTTGTGCACTAAAAGGTATATTTATGCCATTCTATTTTTTTTCTCCAAGAGTATATACTCCAACCCCTGATTCATATCAATGGAGCTTTTGTATTAAATAACCGCATAAAGTTCGCTACCACTCCAAGATTTTCACAGCCATGCAAACAATCTGTGGTTTACACGTGGTGCACAGTGAGACAGTTACTGATGTCTGTTCAAAGAATCTCATCAGATCTTTTCACCTTTTGCACTGCTCCTATTAGGCCTGTAAATTGGATTCAGGTATGCTTCTACTTAAGATTTGTGTTTCTCCACCCCACCCTCACCCTGAGTCTGCCTCAGTTATTCATTTCTTTTTCTTTTTCTCAAGTGCAATGATAGATTTTGGTTGACCATGCCATTGTAAAACTGACAGTTTTGGAGCTTTTTGAGGACTGGTGTTGAGAATATGTTTTTAGAAGAATAGAATACAACTTATTCATCAGGAAATCCAAAAATTTTAGCGTCATTGTTAAATGTACAATTCTGGGGCCCGTGGAATATAATCATGTCTGTCTTAAAGTTATGATGGACATGATTAATACTATACATAGATATACTGTAGATATATATGCCCACACATATACACACAGTACATTAATACTGTATGTATAGTTTTTATTCTGAAATTAAATGAGGACAAAATGGAAATCTTACTAGTCGGTTCGATAGCAAAAACAGAAATGCTGATGAGTAAGATGGGCAAACTCACCTCCTGGATCAAACCAGAAGTGACAAGTCTTGGAGTCCTTATAGACTCAGACTTAAACTTTAAGTCATAAGTTATAAGTTATGCCATTCTTACACCTCAGAAACATATCCAAAACCGAAAGGATGTTGAAAAATTGGTCAATGATTTCATTTCCAGCAGAGTTGACTGTAATGCGTTCTTTACAGGTCTCCTCAAAAGGACCACAGAGAGACTTCAGCTGATTCAGAACTCTACAGCTTGGCTGCTAACTCAAACCAAGAGGAGAGAGCACATTACTCTAGTGTTAGCTTCCCTGCACTGGCTACCAATAACCCACAGAATCGATTATAAGATACTACTGCTCACTTACAAAGCCTTAAATTAAACAGGACCTCATTACATTACAAAAACAATGATCAATTATGTACAAACTAGAACACTAAGGTCCTCCACCACAGGGTTACTAGTCACTCCCAGAAATATGACAAAGAAAATCGGGGACGCAGTCTTTACCAACTATGTACCAAAACTATGGAATACAATTCCCAAGGACATGAGAGAGGTCAGCCAACAGAATATATTTGAAATCAAATTAAAACCATTTTTGTTTTCATGGGCCCTTTGAAGGGAGAAAAAGATTTTTTTTAAATGGTGTTATAAACACTAAACCAGAATGCAAAAATTATGTATGCAATTTTATTGAAACTTTCATGTATGCATGTACTTGTTATTGCATCTCTTTCATTCATTTTATGCAATTTTGTTTGAATCTCATTTTATTTCTTGTATAATTGTACTCCTTATTTCTGTACTCTTTCACATGTTTATGTAATTCTGTTGAAATTTCATTTTATTTCTTGTACTTTTATCTTACCTTTTTATTAATTTGTAAGGAACTGGGATAGCCTCCAGTGACTGCGTTCAAGTGGATTCAGAAAATGAGTGAGTGAGTGTGAGTGTAATCTTATATTGATGTGCTTATTCCTTGTATATTTTTAATGGATGTGAAGAACTTTGGGCTACAATTATCGTATGAAATGTGCTATTCCAATAAAGTTCATTATTATTATTATTATACATCCATGAACCTTCTTAAAATCAATAAAATAAGGCAAATTAATATGGTATGGTAGTAAAACCTCTTACTGCACGTTTGGCTGGCGGAGGAAGATCAAATTAAAGGCTCCACTTTTTAAATTTTATTTCCACAGGCCCCTTGCCTTGCAGTGAGTGATCATAAACAGTGGATTACTTTCAAGATATGTGAGCAATTGTAATTCATACAGACAAAGAATTTATCTCTGACATTTCTGAGATATATCATTACATGCCCAGGAAATCTGACTTTCATGTAACACCTCGGTACATTTCAAATATTTGTCACACCCGGCTTATCAGTCAAATGCGTGCTCCTTATCTATGTGTCTACATTTGCTCACTGTCTTGTTTTTTTTCCCCAGTATTTAACAATTGCCTGCGTGCACATGTGAAGTGTCTGTTGCAGCCTGTGTTGTGCTGTGTAGTCGATTGACATTAGCAGAATCCGTTTGTATCAGTGGTGGACCCTCAAGGCCAGCAAGGCCTTCTCTGCTGGCCTAAACATTATCAGGAATGTATTTTTTTAATTTACATATATTTTTCCACAAATATATACAGGTGGTCCTTGGGTTACGTCCGAGTTCTGTTCCTACATCGGCAATGTAACCCGAATTTCGCTGTAAGTCGAATAAACCCCTTAATACACCCCAAATAACCCCTAAATGTCTGAATAAATAGCCAAATACTGTACACGTTTTATACTTTTTTATTAAT
>JAPTHA010000023.1:16075746-16094573 GCA_029814585.1 Gymnapogon annona | reverse complement strand
ATTATTATTATTATTATTATTATTATTATTATTATTATTATTATTATTATTATTATTATTATTATCATTATTATTTACTATTAATTTATTATTTACTATTAATTTATTAATTACTATAATTATTATACAACTGTATATTACTATATAACTCACATTGTCTCTGTATATTACTATATAACATTAACGATATAACTATAGAACTGTATAAAACTGTATATTACTATATAACTGACGATGTCTATTGATCTTTACTGTTGCACTCAGTCTGTTCTTTTCTTTTCTTTATTTCTATTTACATATCTATATTATTAGGAATCACTCTTATTTTTCATTAGATTTTGCAGTGTCTCTCTGCGTGTGTGGTGCTGTAACCTGAAATTTCCCTGTGTGGGACTAATAAAGGTATCTAATCTAATCTAATCTATGTGATCCTGTCATGTCTCTGCGCGCACACGTGGTTATATTGTGTGGGAAAATAGCTTGTGAAATGCTATTTTGAGGATGTTATCAGAGCAATATTCTGCAAGAAACTGATGCTATATCTGGGATCTACAGTTGATCCGAGGCGCCGTTATTCCCACAACAAACTTTTACAATTATTACCACAAGTGACACTCTGCGAAATGAGTCTTTTCTTGGTAGGAACGAGGACTGGCCGCCGTTCATTCACTTCAAGGAGCTGATACTGTGCATTGTGTGTGTTTGCATCCATGGATTCACTGAGGAGTTTCTTTACTTCTTTTCTGTTTGATGCTTTTTTTTTGAAGGTTAATTGAATTTGTTGATCCCAGAAGTCCTTTTTTTTTTTCATTCAGCAAACACATCATAGACTCAGTTCCGGGAAAGAGGAAAAATAGATACAGTCAAAGCAATAGACCTATGTTTTTCAACCATATAGAAAGGCATTTATTTTAACCTTGTCTTCAACATTTGTGACATAGGAGTAAAATGTTCTTTTTTTTAATATTTCATTTTGGTATTTCATTAGACCATATTGTGGTTACATTTATACACTACAAAACAACGACATTGGCAACCATCATCAGTAGTGTCAGAGACGGCAAACAAAACACACACACACAAGCACACACCCATGCACACAAAAGTACAAAAAACACAAAATAGCTATGGTGACAAAAAGAAAGACATAAATAAGTGATCCGCATTACTCAGAGAGACATATGTTGATCTCACACATCATAAGTCCTCCAAGCCTCCTCAGGTAAAATGATTTGAATATTCTTTAGTTTTTCTCAGATACCCCATCATGAATCTTACCATTATTTTCATCGAGCATAGGAATAAAATATGAAACACTCTTTGAACTGAGCAATATTTATTTGTATGGGAGCACTGGGTTTCCCTGTGTTATGCTCCGCTCATCCCTGCCATCGATCAGCACCCCTGTGTGATGGCAGGAAATCACATCATATTACTAGCCCTTCGCTAATGTTGTTAGCGGATATTGTTCTGAGGCGAAGTGTGGACTTGCCCAATGTGATTAGACCCTATGATGAATTTACCCTGTTGTTTGGAGACCGTTAACTGACTAGAATGATAGACCTGAACCAAGAGCCTTCTGGGCATTTATTGATGTTCTCTGAGTGTTATTCCTTTAATGACTGCACTCTGATCATTGCCGCTTTCGTCGCTTAAGGCGAGCCAAGTTGAGTTTGCAAAGTTAGACTAAACAGAGGTGCGTGGTCACCAAATGGGTGACTGCAGTGTGAACATGTATCACAGTGCAACTACTTATCTCCTACATTGCTGTTTTTAGCTATCTCCTGCGATGAGTGCAGGCTTGGAGATTGTAAAAGTAGAGCCAAATGCCTGGAAGGTTCAGTTTTTTCAACATCGGAGGATGTCGGCTCTCCCTCGGGGGAAGGCCTGGCAGGTTTAGCTAAGACAGAGTGGTCAGGGTACATCTAGAGTCATCTCGGTTTATTTTCAGCAGCCTCTGAGGTACAAGAAGGTGGAGAGGTCAGGGACATTAGGAATTATCAGGAGAGAAAAGGGTGTTTTTCGCGTGCATCCATCTATTCCCCCAACTACTTAGACAGTATACACAGTAGTACAACTATGTTTATATGTGCCTGTGTGAGTTTGTTCTTGCATGAGCCAATACCCTGAGTACATTCAACTGGTTGTGTGTCAGTCAGTGGGTTATCGGTGCACTCAAGCCATCCCAAGAGTCAGACCCTCACTTGTTAAATTGACTCCCCCCAGGCCATTTAGGTGGTGCAGTCAACGAATGTGAGGAAACATACAACAGAACATTGCCAGAGAAATAAAGGACAGTAGCAGTGCCATCTCAGACGACCCTGCCAGGGTGATTTGAGCAATGGCTCCAATGCATGGCAAAAAAAAAAAAAAATCAACTCAAATTTTAGTTGCAAAAATCAAACTGCAGGCCTGTTTTTGGAGTTCGGCCCACATACTTTTCCTCAACGCCCCCCTCCACTCACTTCCTGCCATCTCTCCTCTGCCATTTCCCTAATGAAAGCTTCAAATTTCTACAAATAAAATGCTAAAACACTGAACCACTCTGCTTTTCTACTGTATTCACCGGCAATAGTAATGTTTGTTTTACATGACATTGGTTTTGTCTGCTCTTTCAGGTGGACGCAGGAAGTGTTTGACACCATTGTTTCAGCCACAGCATTTCAGTGTTAATTAAGAACCAGACAGCAGCTCAGCTTAATTCATTTTTCTTTGTTCTTTATATACTCCATGTGAATTGAATAACAAATTCATTTGAAATGCAGTTTCAATTTGGGTACTGACCTGCAGCTAAAACCTGATATTTAAAAATAACGGTACTTCGTTTTACAATTTATGTTCATAGAAGTAATAACATGGTGCTGTATAATTGTGCTGAAATACGTTTTAATTGATTTCTGTCATATTGGCACAACGGTTCACTTTGCCAACAGAGATATAGTGGTTTGTGTTATTAATGCTTAAACGGGTCTGTTAGATTTCTCTTCTATTCATACGATGTCTATTACAGATATTAAGGCTTTGATTTTCAGAAAAAATGGAGAATTTACATAACTGTGGAAAAAGGGATGACACTCTATTAGAATTGTTTTAATTATCTCTGGCCCTGCACACAGCTGAATAAAAGTAATAAGTTCTATTTTTGGATCTTTTTGTGACAGGATAGCATACTTTTTTAAAGAACTATATGTGTTTCCAAGACTGTGGGATTCTTTATATAATATACAGCATATACAGCACATAAAAGCTATTTTTCGTGTATGAGTGATTTATAATTCTCAAAATAAGCTCCACAAATGCTTCGTGTTGTGCATAACTCATGGAGTACATATGTATAGTGTATGATTCTATCTGCTAGTGTTTTTTTACACCATTGACCATATGTTGTATATTCTGTCAGCTTATAGCGTTTTATGTCCGTGCGCATAAGGTGACCTGTATCCCTCCACCTACACACTCACTGCCTACCCAACAGTTGAACACAACCCAGATGCGGCCAAAGTGCCCACCAACAAAAGAAGTTGAATCGCTGCATGTTCATTTTAAGACCGGAACAATCACATGCCAGATGCCCCCACAGTACAACAAAGACAGTACAATAAGCTCCAGCCTCCAGGCAAAGACATTACAGTAAATACATTGTTATCATAGAGGGAGAGGAAAACAGAAGAAAGCATGCTCTGTGTGTGCTCCAGCATTGTTGCATCACACACGTATTATGCGATAAGTGTGCAAATACAAGCAAACAAAAACACATGTGAGGCTGACGTGCGGCACGTGAGGTCAACAAGTGCTGCTTAAAGGCCGAAAATATGAAGAGCGTCGTGACAGACAGAGTTTTGTACAAACACTGAACAAGATGACTAAATTAAAAGCAGTAGATGCAGACTGTCAAAGATTAGCAGCAAATTATTATTCATCATATATCCAGTGTTTTAATTTGAATTTTTAAACATTGTGCAGCTGGACATACACACCAGTTTTTTTTTTTCATTTAATAAGACATTTAGTTGTATGTCTGTGTAAACAACTAGTGCAATTTAGCTAAAAACACATTATGCTCTAGGTATATACATGTAATATACATAATGACCACTATATGGTAATATAAATAAAGAATATAAATAATTTACTCCATTGTAAAAAAAAAATTAGTGTATTTTTGCCCAATGATTTTTATTGGCAGTGAATCATAGACATAGTACTTTTGTTTACCATAAAGTATGAAATTATAAAAGCTTACAAAGTGATTTTTTTTTATATTTGAAGCTTTAATTTTCCATTGTTGGACATGCTGCAGGAAGATTATGGCTATTTTAACAATGAAACCATGAATACTTAATAAGTGTCTGGTTAAAATGATGTAATGGTGATGTAAGCCACTGAAAGACATTAAAAACAGTTAAACCTGATTTTTTTTCTCTCGTTTTTTGCCACAGTTTACCTTTTTTTGTCACATAGAAATTAGTTTTCATAGCACATTTGTTGAAGATGCGAACATCCATGTTTGCATCTAAAAGTAAACAGCGCCGGTGCAGAGCTTTGCTCACACTGGAAGATGTACCAGGATAAAGCCCTTTGGTATTCACTTTGAATGTCTGTTCAACACAAAAGTCTGCCTTTCAAGCGTTATGAATTAAAAAACACCGCAGATCTCTGGCACAGTAGCCCTGAGCTCCACCATACGTTTGCATACAAGGATCTGAGCCTCAGTGAAGCTGACAATATCACTTCATGACTCACTGTACGCACAGTGGCAATCCTTTGATCCCCATCACTTTGAGTGTTGGATGTGAG
The DNA here is from genome assembly GCA_029814585.1 of Gymnapogon annona. Lineage (NCBI taxonomy): Eukaryota > Metazoa > Chordata > Actinopteri > Kurtiformes > Apogonidae > Gymnapogon > Gymnapogon annona. Next base: position 16,089,776 of record JAPTHA010000023.1, on the reverse strand, counting down.
ATGCACACACACACACACACACACGTACAATGGAGGCATTTGGCCCCCACCATGGGGGACACTGATGCACTCAATAGAGCCAATTAGAGCAGGAAGCATTTAGTGATTCATGCAACATTTGACACATCCCAGTGGATCTCCCCTCCCATTCTCTCTATATATCTCTCTCCCTCACTCTCTCTCTCTCTTTTTCCCCCATTTTCTCTCTCTCTCTGCTCCCTTTCTTTCAATCACTCACTCTGTGAATGTGTATGTCTCTCGCCGGCATATGAGAACGAGACTCCTACATCCTGTTCGACTCCATTAAGCAGCTAGTGTGCCTCAGTTCACCACAAATCATAATCTGCTCATGGTGAGAGGGACTGTTCAACACGGACGGGACTTGACGCCAGAGTCACATTGAGTTTAAGATGGTGGCATTTGTGTGGCCGTGACGGAGAGAGAGATGGAGCGAGAGAGAGAGACGGAGAGGAGAGAAAGATGCAGAGGGAGGGATAGGGACTGAGGGAGAGAAAGACAGAGAGAGAGAGAGAGGAGAGACAGAGAGGGGAGAGAGAGATACAGAGGGGAAGGGAGAGAAAGAGAGAGAGAAAGAGAAGAGAGAGGAGAGAGGGAGGGAGAGAGAGAGACAGGGAAAGATGGAGATAGAGAAAGAGACAGAGAGAGATGGGGAGGGAAAGACAGAGAGAGAGAGAGAGAGACAGAGGGAATTATTTGAACATCTCACATGTCCCAGCTGCAGCTCTACTGTACTGGGCGACCACTGGAATCTACAATCACGTCAACTGATTTACCAAACATGACTCTCTCGCTCTTTCTCTTTCTACCAGTTTCTCTCGCTGCAGATGTGACATTTTTTTCACACACGGATGAATGCTTTTTCAATCTTTCCCACACCTGACTCTCAGAATCGAGTATGCCAGGGCTTCTTCCTCACCTCAGCAGGAAACCGCGGGTCAAGATCAAGAGTGCAGTGCAAGGTGGGCTCAGTGCGACTTACTGACTGGGTGTTTTGATTTCACTTCACCCCCCCCCCACCCTGCAGATATCACAGCGAGACTCAGCGGGACTTGTCAGCCACGACTGTAGCACATGTTACGTTGATAAATCCCACCCAAATTCAAATATGACAGGCCGGCATGTCACTGCAGCAAAAACTATTCCCACTATGTATCCCAAGTCAACAAGATGGATCTGTGGTTTTGCTGCTTGTTTTTTTTTTTGTTTGTTTAAGGAAAAAAATGGGTTCCTCTCATAACTTGTTTCTCTCCCCCTCTCTCTCTGTCTCCCTCTTTTTCTCTGTTCTACACGAGTCTTCTGTCTCCCGGTTTTGCTACTGCTCCCTGGGAGTATCTCACACAGCCAGTTCATATTTAGTCTCCTGAATGAAACATTCATAACGCAGGTATGTGGTCTTAAAAACAATGAGTGCCGCTGCCTCTGAAAGGTTTACATCAATCACCAGCCTGGAGAAGCCAAGCATGAGATAAAGAAAAAAAAAAAACAAGCGTCCTTGTCAAAGCAATTTAGGTTCACCTCTGGGACGTCATGGGGGTCACGGGCACACGGTCCCATAGGGGGAACCACAGGAACCAACATCATCATTTGCATTTTCATGAACCGCACATGTCTCGGTGGGATTATCATTGTAGCCTTTCAGCTGATTCATCTCTTAAATACACAAGAGCGGTTCAGAACCATGGCCTTGTCTTAGCTCTGGCTGGTTTATTTTCAGACTGCAGCCTCCCCCGGTTGTGTAACCGTACCTCTCAGCTCCTGCTATTTCTCTAAACACATTAGTGCTGAATTATGGGTTTGCGTCATGTAATTATTGAAGAAATGCCCACAGAAAAGGCTCTCCCAAGAGTCTCAACTGTTGCTATTGTTGTTATTACCATCATTAGTGCTATCAGCTCGTCTGCGGAATAAATATTCTGACTCTCGGTTGTAGGACAATTGCTGATTAATCCACTACAAACAAGGCCTTGCGATTTGGGCATCCACAACAAGCGCAGCGAATTCCTTTCGCTCAATATCACACACACACACACACACACACACACACACACACACACACCCTTTCATGTCATTTCATGCCGACCCTTTTCTCCCGGCTCCCACTCGTCCTCTCCAGTGTTGTTGAATCTCTAATTAGACCACTGACAGCTGTAAAAAGGGAACACACAGGGATGTCCTGACCACATGGCAATAAACCTCTGTGAGGGAACTGACAAGAACTGGCCCCTCAACACCCATTTTCCACCATCTTTCTGGCATCTCTCACTTGTCATCAGAGTCTAACTATTAGCTTTGATTATATTAAATAGTGCGTTCCCATTTGTCATGCAATGCAAAGTCTGCCAGACCCCTACCTCGCCTGGGTGGAAACAAGCTACACAGAGGGAAAACAATTTTGATGTGTACACAAAAATCAAAGCAGATCCGGCAGATACTCATCCTCTAAATAGAGATTAACTGAAATTCTGGACTTATGCATGTCCTGGCTCTCTTCGACTCGTTCCCCGTACCTTGAGCACTTCACCTGATACAAAAATATTCACTAAATAGGAAGTGGCGTCTAGCTTCACTAAGGATGAGCACATACTAATCATTAAGTACTTGTTTATGGGAAACTATTTAACAAGACTTAAATAGTATGTTGCCGTATGAGTTAATTCAAATAACTCTAAAGGTACTTCTGTAACACTGAATGTGTTCCCTATTATAAAGCGAGGCCAACTTTTGTGTTGTGTGACATCACAGCAGACCATAATTTTCCAGTGATAGAGAGAGGGAAGAAAGGTGCTTCTTGGATTCAATTAAGTGTTTAAATACTGTAGATGTCCTTCTTGGACTGGAATACACAGGTAATCAAAAAACAACAAGGACTCACTACATAAAATGGTGTTTTGAAATATATTTAAAGGTATTTTGATAGTTGAAAAAAAACGCTTTGGGGTTCTTTGTTTTGGGAAGAAGGATTGTAAAGGACACACTAAAGCAAATACTGGTCCTACAGAATAATACAAAATATAATCCTTTTTCATTATTCCAAAATTGTGAATATGCTTTTAACATATGTACCAAGAAGTACATTAATGTTTCATATGCAGTACTTATCTGGCAGTTAGGTCTAACATCTGACCCTGACATTGTGGGCTGGAAATGTCATAGAGTATGAATGTAACAGTAATATAGTCTTATGGAAAATTCAACTATAACATACATTTTTGAAAGTCTAACATTGGGATCCAGTACAATTGCCAACTACCAACGGAGCCTTTATTTCTCTCTATGGTTTCTTTTTCTGGATTTCTTTCTTTTAAACAAAGCAATGTTCAAGCGCTCAGAAGAAGAAAGTCTTTCATTTAAATCAAATACAGTTACTAAGGCATTTTCCATTCTCAGTGTTATGTCTGCAGGAGGTTGTGATTTTCAGTGTTTTAAATACTGTTAAGGATCCTGGTCCCTTTACAGCAACGCATTATTCAACTTCGTGCTCAGTTGTGTATTGACTCCAATCGTTACTTTGTTCAGTGTCCCCCGAAGTAAACAGCAGAGATAAAGCGCTGACAATGGAAAAACTGAAGCATGAGGATGCGAAACACCTCACGAGAACCTTTTTTCTATATCGGGGGGATTCATAAAGCTACAGTTTTGGCAGATGCAGTGTTATTTAGCTGATGTGTAAACTTGGTTTTATTCCTATATCTTTAGACTTAAACATTATTTCACAACTTCATTTACTTCCTCTACTGCTTGGAAAGGATAGAGTGATAATAAGATGTGTTTTACAGACTTAGAGACAGTACTACAGTACATTGGTTCAGCTCTATATACTCAAGCAGGGCTTGCAGGACTTAGGAGGTCAGAGGTCAACATATGTCTCTCTGTGACTCATGCGGTTCACTTATTTACTGTGTACTGGGGTTTTTTTTGTCAATGTGCCTTTTTTATGTTTTTTGTACTCCTCATGTTTTTTTTTGTGCTTTGTCTGTTGTCTCTGATCCTGTCATTGTGGGTTGGGAATATTGTCTTGTAGTGCAGTGTTTTTTTGAGTCACGGTACATTTTTTTATTGAAAAAAATCATGAGGCACACCACCAACCAAAAATGTTAAAAAAAGGATAGTCTATAGCCGCCTATATTAACCATATAGTCATTCTTATCTAAGTGTCTTTAATAGGAATCAAGTAAACACAGAAATACTATTTTATTCTCTTTTTATTATTATAAAATTATTATTTATATATAATAAAACATAACAAATCTGATGCCCTTCTTGACACAACCCACTGAACATTAATCCCGGTAATTGAACCTGGGTACCTTGTGCATCAGCCCAGTGCTTTACTGACTGAGCTATCCTTCTGGCTCACTTTAAAGCCTGTCATTTTCAATAATCGATGGCGTGCCTTTTAACCTGGTGCCTTATGTGTCACTGAGTTCTAAAATCTGTAAAAATGTTGTGTGATTTCTTTGTGACTGTCGGACCATTTGCCACCGACATAGCGACGCAAGAATATTTACATTTTTCCGCGAAACGTCAACAAAGAATCAAAAGGAAATGACAACAATCAGCCAAAGGTTTATACGTGACATACACCAGACCCGCACAGACCCAGATCCGACCTGCACGGACCAGCACAGTTGGGTCCGTATACATCCACGTCCGGTCCCGGTCCGCACTGGTCAACTCACCAGCCTGCTGTGACACGTGGTTATGCGCGCATGCTCAGTGACTCCAGTGACTGGTCAGACCCACTGTCAATCAACTGACAAATTTAATTGATTTCAGGATGATAGGCTGATGCTTACATTTTAATGTCATGCGATCTACCCACAATACCTTCACGATCGACTTGTTTGAGCGACGTATTGGGCATCTCTGAATATTAGATGAAATTTGATAATTTCTCACGGCACACCTGGCGGTCTCTCACGGCACACCAGTGTGCACAGTGGTTGAAAAACACTGTTGTACTGTATGAATTTAACTAATACTGTCTAATAAAAAAGAAGAAGAAGAAGAAGAAGACCTTTATTAATTCCACAGTGGGGAATTTGCACAATTACAGCAGCAAAAAAAGATGAAAAAACTATACAGTGCAGAAATATGTTACAAAAAATAAGGCATATTCACATCAATTTACACTAATTTACATATTTAAAATAAACTCTTATTACACCTTGTGGATACTGTACAGTGTCTAAGGGATGAGCTTTTATTTAGTGCAGTTGTACAGACTCATGGCTGCAGACAGGAATGCTCAACAGTAGTGCTCCTCCAAATCGAAATAAAATATAAAAAGAATAGTAAAAAAAAATAAATAAATATAAAGTAAATAGTAAATAAAAAGATAAGTGGGACTAAGGGCTATGTTGATGGCCTTTGGCATGTACTCATTCAGGACCAAGGTAAAGAGCTGTTGAGATTTTTTTTTTTTTTCCGCCAAACTCTTCTCTGGTTAAGTAAGAGACGCTCTGTGTTAATCAATACTGCTGAGCTCAAAGTGTCATGTATAACAATTGCCTCCCACTTTGTGTAAAGGATTGTATTCTCATGGTTTTGTGCTTATCGTATAGTGTATGGATGTAACTGTAGTATTGTCTTATCAAAATCAAATAATATACAATGGAGGTGTCCCTAGAGTGTCTTCCATCTCTAATCCAGACTTGGTTATTAAACCTCTCATCACCTCCATTTTTTTTGTTTTTGTTTTTTGTCATTGTACCTGTTTTGTGTTTTTTGAGCTCTTCATGTGTTTTTCTTCATTTTTTTTGTCTTTTGTGTTTTGTTTTTTTTGTTTGTTGTCTCTGATCCGGTCATTGTAGGTTGGGAATGCCGTCTTATAGTGTATGAATGTAACTATAATATTGTCTAATGAAAACTCTAAATAAAAATAATATAGACAGTGCTGCAACAGCTTGAACACAGACAAAGCAACAGGTTTGGCCACTAGAAGACAGAAGTGATGTTTCAAAAATCAGATTATAACATGTTACTGGATGATGTAAAGCAGTATTGGCTGTTCACTTATATTAGCATTTTTCTTCTATTGCACTATGTCCATCTTCATTTCCAAAGACCTGTGTAGGTACAGCTGCCGTAATTAATTCTGACTGAGCACTGTAATGACTGAGTATCTTTAAAGTAACAGCCTCTGCTAAATTCTGACCTCATGCTTCACTGGACAACAGGGCAATTGGATGCATTTTGTCTGCAACGACCCCAAATTGCTCTTAACACCTAAGCACTGATGACATGGGGGTTATGTCCCCTGTATTCTCTGTGGGAATTCCCTCTGTTTATTCTCCGTGTTTAAATATGCGGCAATTCAACCTGACTTTTGAGACCAAAGGGTTTATTGAAGGTTCACGGAACAAACATTAATTCAGATAATCACGCATGTTTTCATATTTGAGAAACTAATACACCCACCCAGTGTTGGTGTTTTTAGCATTCTGAATATCCAGAAATCTTTGGGAGCATAATTGACATAAGGCTGCCTTCATGATGCAGGCAGATGTCACCTCAGATTGAGTGTAGGTGTGTGAGTGCGGGTGTTAAAAAGGCAGACGCAGAATAGGTAGTGACAAAAGCCAGTCAACCAATAGAAGAGAGGCTGGTTACTTCCTTCCTCTCCCTCCTCCTGCTCTTTCTGGAACTCTTTTGGGACTTAGTTATTGTGTATTTCCTCTCCTGTTGGCAGGTAGCTTTGTCTGATAAATGAGCAGAGAAGAAACATACAAAGGATAGGAAATTGCATTCAACACTAAAAAAAGAAAGGAAAAAAAAAACTTTCCCCACTCTTCTCTTCTTTCACACTTTTTCCCCCCTTTCTTTGTATTTCTATTCTCAGCTCTAAAGATAAGTGGGATATGTAACAGCGTTTAGTGTTAGTAGAGGGGAGGGTGAGGAAGAATGGCATCTTTATGTCTGGCAGAATGGAATTATGGAGAACTGGCACTCACACACAGTACCTGCTCACGCACAGTACCTCCATCCGCTTGTCCACGCAGTGAACAAGGGAAGCTTTCAGTTGAAGAGGAATATCCAAGGAAAAAAAGGGAGCGAAAGCAGACATAGGGGAGGGGAGAAAGGGAGAGCAGACTCAGCCATTTTATCATTCACTGCGTTGTACGATCGTTCCACCACATGGGCTCAGCAGCGCCAACACACTCACAGGAATGCGCCCTGCTGAGCGCCGTCTATTGGCTGCCACTCTGAGACTTCGAGCAATATCAAAATGGACCATTTTGCATAATGCTAACCTAATGCTAATGTGGCCTGCATTTGAACTAAGCCGAGGTTAAAAGTATATTCTGAAACCCACTACATGATGGCATTTCAATTGCACCCACTTATATTGATTTCACTAGTTGTGTGAGTCTACAGTGGGAGAAAATGGAAATTAGACCCCCCCCCCGCTATCATGATGTGGTTAGGAGAAGTCAACAGTTGTGTGAACCTGGATAAAATGACCCACTGGATGAAAAAAAAAAGTAGGATGTTCTACAAGATATGGAACCATTTATAAACTACATGGAAAATTTACCAGCACATCACATTGATTCAGCTCCATATACTTGTGCAGGACTCATAGGACTTAGGAGGTCAGAGGTTAACATGTGTGTGTGTGTTTTTTTTTCTTTTTTTGTCTGCTGTCTCTGATCCTGTCGTGGGGTTGGGGATGCCACCTTATAGTTTGTGAATGTAACCATAATATTGTCTAATGAAAAACTACAATTAAAATAACATTGAATAAATAATATTGAAAAAAGAAGTCCCCTCTCGCCGTTTGGTAATGTTGCTGATAAGGTGGCCCTGCGTTTGAACTAAGCCGAGGTTAAAAGTATATTCTGAAACCCGCTACTTGATGGCGTTTCAATTCCACCCACTTACTTTGATTTCACTACAGTGAAGTAAAGTGTGAGTCTACAGTGAAATGGCAGTTTTACCACCGCAGGCGAGCTATCACAGAGATGATGATGCTTGGGGTAATTACTTAAACAATAGTCATCCAACTGTGTCGTGACCCTGTTCCCTTTACCTTGTGTGTCAGCATTTCCTGCTTGAAATGCAGTTCCTTTGTTCTGTAGTATGAAGTGCTACTTCCTCTTTTTTTTTTCCTTCCCACTGTCTTTAAGTGCTTACTCATGGAGAATCTTACTCGTTGAAGTGCCTTGAGATAATTTTTTTTGTTATGATGTTGTGCAAGACAAATAAAATTGAATGTAAGTAAAGGATAACTTTGCCCTGTATTCCAATACTCATTCTACACAGTACATCAGGAATCCTGCACCACCTCCAGCTCTTGACTAAACACTAATTGATGTTCTAATTAATACATGCCATAAGCGTTACCATTTTCTATCAACATGATAATTCTCACTTTCTTTTGTTTAATTAGTAGAACTACAACAATAGGCGCTTTCCCACTGTATGAACCTTTTATAGCTCTAAGAACCTTCTTAGTTCCTTTTTCCACACTTTCCCCCAGCATAGGAACTACAAACCATGACCACAGTTCTTAGAACCTTTTCGGTTCCTACTCTGATGCAGGGTCTTTTCATGGTTCCCACAGGAGCTATATAACATCGGTGTTTGCAGATTGGTAGACCTCGGGACACGCCCATTTCTGCATCTTGCAGTAGAGAGTGTTACTGTGGCTGTGATCAGGTTGTGGGTATAAGTCCTGATTCTTTTCTATAACAGCATACATCAGTTTATACAACACATCTACAAATGACTTTTTTTGGTTAACAGTAATAAACACTTCATGGGGTCTTTTCATCTTTCCCACCGGGGTGTCATCTGTAGCATTTCCACACTTTCATATCCGCTTGTGTCTGCAGCGGTTCCACAACCCGTATCTGTATATAGCTGAACTCCTGAGAAGAGAATGAACACACGTCTGGCCGATGAACAGATGAAGAGAAGACAGTGGAGTGTGGACATGTTCACTCTGTTGTTCATCAGTTATTATGGGATGTATGACACTAAATCCCCATTCCCTCTGCTCTCCATTCAGCTGTCGCTCAACACTTTACGGAGATCGTCACTCTGTGGCATTTGTATTATATTATATATTATTTTGTGCGGTTCCTGAAATGTGATCTTTCATTTTTAACATTGATAAAGCTCATTTTCCATCCCTGTGTATGTGTGAAAGGTGTATTGTGCATATGCAGATACAGAATAACATTACATCACGCTGCTCTGTATGGTTCCTGTTGTCTGTGGGAATGCACAACAAAAAGGTTCCCCTGGAGAGAGTAGTTTATAGAACTAAGTTTGAGGTAGATAGTTCTTAGAACTACTCTATGGCAAAGCACCCAATATGTTGTCCTACCCACAATGCTCTGAACAACAGGCTATATGTCTCACCAGAGTGTGAATGTGAGAGTGAATGAATAATGGATCAATAATCATTCTGGGGGGAAAAGCCCCATTGAAATGTAATCCATTGTTATTATTATTATTATTAATGATTTCTTTAGTCTTTTTCTGTTCCGAGGTCGCCACACCGAATCCAATTCGCTTATTTAATTTGGCAGGAGTTTTTGTTGTTGTTTTTTTTACACCGGATGCCCTTCCTGACACAACCCACTGGACGCTCTTACTGGGGATTGAACCCAGTATCCCCTATGCACCAGCCCTGTGCCTTATCAACTGAGTTATCCAGCCAGGATTGCACTATCCAGCCGGGTAATTGTAGAATTATCAGAAAATATGTATCATCATATGGGTTCAATTCCTGGGGTGATCGTCCAGTGGGTTGTGTCAGGAAGGGCATCCGACGTAAAAACTCCCACCGAATCAAATATGCTAACTGTGGCGACCCCCGAAGAGAAAAAGCCAAAAAAAATAATTGGTTGGACCTGAGTTAGTACGGCCTGTTTGTTTCTGGAATGAATGATCAGCACTGACGCAAGAGCTGAAATGATTCATCAAATTTTTTTTTTGTTATGCAATGACAATTTTCCTAAACATAAGCTTTGTTTCCTTAATGTCGCTGTTAGACATGAGGACAAAAATGCAGAAAATGTCTATATGATTGCTTTGAAGCTTTCACACAAACATTACAGAAATATACATACATATATATATATATATATATATATATATGGGTTTTTTTTCAGTTATATGTTAGTCCCATCTTTGGTTGTTAGTAAGTTGGACCCAAATGTGTTTGAAGACTACAGTGGTAAATTGTTTGTAGATGTCATTAAACGTGTTGGTTGTTTATATATAGATATCAGTATATACTATACTATTACATATACTCTTTTATACTGTAGTTATTGCTCCTGTAAAGAAATGAAAGGTGTAGGTAAAAAAATCTATATAGAAATACAGATAGTTTTTAAATATCCTTTTATTTTTATACTTTTTGTGGCTCTTATTTCAGCTCGGTCTGAAATAAAAGGCAAGCTCTTTGTCACTTTAAGAGAGGTCACATAATCATTTAATTCAACCAGAAAAAAACAATAGATTAATCGATTACAAAAATGATCGATAACTGCACCTCATGGAAGTTCACCATCAGACATCACTGAAATCTGTGTTTGCTACTTGGTGATATCTAGTGGTGAAGTTACAGATTGCAGACAGTGTTTAGTACGTTCATTTTGGGCTTTTCCTGAACCAATGATAAATCTGAAATGCTGCATGTGCCTCCTATAAAACAGAAAACAGTCGTAGTCAGTTGTGAGATACTGTTGGAGTAAGTCTGTGTAACATGATTAGTTCTGTTCTAGTGTTGGCTTATGGTCCATGTTACTCTCTTTTAAAACAGAACAGTCTCTTCAGATTGTCCTCCAGAGCTGAATATCCTCTGGTCTTTTATTAGATTTATTCTCAAATTGAAACTGTACACACACTCACGTCAGAAGGGAGTACTATGCAGCCCAGGACCAACAGTTCTGTGATGTATTCTGTAGCTTCCAGGGACTTTCTAAAGACTTGACAAAATAAGAAGTGTAATGTTATTATCGGGTTTATCTAAATGTGGGCCCCGAATGAAAATGAAAAAAAACACCAGCCAGACAAAACATGCTGTTAACTAAAGGCAAGGGGCTCTGTGACCTGCCTTGGACGGACACTAATAAACAGATGTGGAGCTGGTAAACTAAAACAAATTGCACATAGTGGTGTGACACAGCTATACACACACAAAGTAGGAGTGGAAAAGTCTTAGTCCACCATTAGGTTTGCTGTTTTATCAAACTGTAATGATTGCATTTCTCAGCTTCTGTATCGAAATATAATCGGAATATGGATGAAATATGTAAACGCCTCTGAAACGATAAAGTGTTCATTATTTAGTGTGATTTTCTTCTGCAGTTATGTGTATGTGTATATATATGTCAATATGAGATACACTGCCACATTCAGTATAGATAGAGGTCACACCAATTACCGTTTTTTGCTGTTTTGGTCAGATAAGCACATATGTTTAATATTAACTTATTTCCTGTTTTGTATCTTAACAAAGTGACTGGAGAGAAACATATCTGCGCAGCACAATTGTACAAAAACAACAATGTTCAATGTGTCTGAAGACCTGTGCCCAGCGCTGCAGCTGTAGCTGTTCACACTGATGGTGACAGGTTCTCCACACTGTTGACGTTCTTTTGTGTGAAACAAACAATGAAATGTAACGACACGGATAGGTTTGTTTCTCTTTTTTTTCCCTTTCCTTTTCCAGATTCACAACATAAGTGCTTTTTGACATGGGGTTAGAACAATGAGCAGCCACTCGGGGATAAAATGTTTGAAATACTTTTCTACGTTATATAGGCCCAATAACAATACCACACACAAATGACATGTTCATAGCCATGCTTCACACCAACTATTTTAACATCTGAAAATGAAATCACTCCAAATATCTACCTTTCATAGAACCGTGATGTGTTATGTCCTGAGCATAAAAAACACCCCAGGCACCAGGGACCTGGGGAATGTCAATCTGCAGGAAATGCAGTGACCCTTTTGGTTTTAAAAGTGTCACTCTCTAAAACAGTTTATGTCTTGCACATGACATGATTTGAAATGTTTCCATTACCAAGAAAAAAAACATTGGTGAAGGTTGTTTTTGTAACCGCACTTTCAATCTGATAAACAGGATATTACAGCCTCGATCACACAGCACCGTCCGCTGCAGGACATTTAGGTTGCACAATGCCTCAGGTCCTTGAGTCCTGTGTGTGTCCTGTTCAGTTCAATTATTACAGATAAAAAGACTTTATGGTGAGCAGGTTTAGTTTCTGTTTTGCTCTACACTATCTGCGATATCAGTTAGAAGCAAAACAGAGTCTGTGGCGATGCCTGTCCTCTGCTGATACAACAGCGCCCCTCTGTGACAAATCCTGAGGCGCATCTTACCTCGTCCTCTGTCTGTTCAACACAGAGCATGGCTGCGTCCGTGGCAAACGTGAGCTCGTGCGTGTTTAACACCTCTTGCTGTTGACCAAACCATACATATACATACTGACACCACAGAGGGAAAAGGTCAAAGTTCCTCTTCCCACTCCCTCCCACTGTAAGACCGTTTCAACCTGACTCACAGTTTTCCATTGACGCTGCTTGAAGATGTGGAGTTTTTGTTGCGGCTCAGCCAGGATGACAGGAGGCTGCGGGGCCTCGTGGGCCGGGTTGCAGACTGGGCCAAGCGCACCATGCGTGGTGAGCGCCATACTTTAATGGTGGAGTCGTCGCTGGCTGACAGAAGCAGTTCCTGGTCTGCAGGGCTGAAGGCCACAGAGTTCACTACGTCATCGTGGGCAAGTCGGGCCAGGCAGATGTTGTAGTGACGGTCCCAGATGTAACCGTGCTTGTCCTCAGCTCCACTGCAAGAAACAAAGTGGAAGATATGTCAAAAGGACAGTTTAGGAGTGAGACTGAAAAACAGTCACATTGTTCAGTCAGTGTGAAGCAGAAATATGTCAAACCACAAAAAAAAAATGTACTGACGAGGGCAGCACTTTCTGAAAAATTAAAAACCAATATTGTGATTTCAGATCTTACACCACTTCTTAAGGGTCAATAATTTACTTTCAATGACCATTATGGTAAGGAGATTAAACAGAAGAGATATAACTTGATTTTACCCACTGTAGGGAAATTTCACTGTTAACAGCAGCACCATAAAACAGGCAAATGTAGAGAAAACGACAGGTAGGAAAACCACAAGGGAGTGAAAAGTTATATATAGAGAAATAAGAAATTCGGTATCTATACAAATATTTATAGCATTCATAGAGTTAATTTTTTAAAAGTATTATTTACATATTTATATTATAGTTACACATGCACATGTTGTGTTTGTGTGTGTGTGTGTGTGGGTTGGAGAGGATTATTGAGAACTGTTATATAGTCTGATGGCTGTGGGGAGGAATGACCTGAGGATGTAAATGTCTGGCGCTAAAGGAGCCACAGCTTTTACATCCTGTAGTCGAAGGTTATTTTCATAGGAGTTTCTGAGGCTGTGTCTGATACGGTGGTCAGCAGCACGGGGGCCCCACAGGGAACTGTTCTCGCCCCCTTCCTCTTCTCTGTTTACACGTCAGACTTCCAACGCAACACAGACAACTGTCACCTCCAGAAGTACTCTGATGACACAGCTATTGTCTCACGGTGACGATCTGGAGTACAAGGAGGTCACTGCCAACTCTGTCAGCTGATGTGGACAGAACCATCTCCACATCAATGCTAGCAAGACCAAGGAGATGGTGACTGACTTTCCATAGGAGTGTGACACCTGTCTCACCTGTCAGCAACGAGGGTCTGGACATAGAGACTGTAAAGGAGTACAGACACACAACACAGACACCCTATACAGGAAGGGCCAAAGTCACCTCCAGCTGCTGAGGAGGCTGACATCCTTTGGAGTGTGTAGGCCTCTGTTGAGGACCTTTTATGAATCTGTAGTAGCGTCAGCGACCCTCTACACCAGGGGTGTCAAACTCATTTCACTCAGGGGCCACATTCAGGTCCATTTGATCTGAAGTGGGCCGAACCAG
>JAPTHA010000023.1:16017404-16043053 GCA_029814585.1 Gymnapogon annona | reverse complement strand
CAGCTTCCTCACACCATCCAAACACATGCACTTTATTAGGCTAATTGGTCACTCTTAATTGCCCTTTGGTGTGAATGTGAGTCTGAACGAACAGCCAATCGCCTTCGGCTGTCAGTAATACACTCCGACGCTTCAACGACCCTCACGAGGACCAAGTCATTCATGAAATGAACATCTAGGGACAGTTTCTTTGTGATCCAGAACTGAGACCATAGTTCCATAACAATCCGAATCTACAATCTAAATATATTTCTGATGATAATTGCCATTTACATTCAGTCCTGTTGCTATATCAGTCTTGTTCACACTCCGATAGGATGACTGCCTGATAGTAGTAAATATACTCATAGTATTGATAGCAAAATCCTTCTTCACTCCAAACTACAAAACTAATAATAGAAGCATGAATCCAAAGGGGCAGATTTATCACACAGCCTTAGCATATTGTGCAGAATGTAGAATTATTCAGTGTATTAAATTTTTTGTAGAAAATTTTCACAAATTTCCCCGTGTTGGGATAAATAAAGTTCTGTCTAATAAGAGCTACAAGCTCTGATTGGCTAATTTCTGAGTGTGTTGCTGTTCTAATACATTAACTGTGTGACCATCTTAATATTTACCACTGTATTTGTATGTTAAACTGTACTATGAAAGTTAATTTGGATTTTTAATCACATTTCACATATTTCTTTTTAATTCTGCAAGCCACTATACTATAAACAAGTCAATGTAAAAACAGAGGCGGTTCCACTTTACAGGAGCCAAGGTATCTATTACTCATTCACAATTTCAGAAACACTGTGCAATTAGAAAGCTAAACGATATGTCCTGAATAGCTAATCAACCCCCCATTCAGTCTTTCCGCAGAGGTGGAGGGATTAATGCAGAATAACGACTTTCTGGAGTTGACCTTAGGTTCAGGGGTCCAGTGTCAGTCGCGCTGTAATTATACACTTGCTTCATTTGCTTCATGCTCCTGTGACCTTTCCAGTACTTTACCGCTGTTGCACAATACTCACACTCACCCCTTTGCCTCATTACGATGGAAATGTGTTTTTTAATCAACCGGTTCACTGTAATTCTTTCAGTGAAGTCAAAGTGGAATCATTTTAATAATAAATTCCTTGCTTACTCACGTGATTCTGCACTACTGGTGTCATTTGCTGTCATCAGTGGGGCAAACTACATGAATAATATAGTAGATTATAGATCAGTAATTAAAAATGTGGCAAATTCTCTATGATTCATGCGGTTCACTTATTTATTTCTTTATTTCGTCTGTCATTGTTTCGGTTTTGTGGTTTTTGTGCTTTGTGTGTGTGTGTGTGTGTATGTATGTGTGTTTTGTTTTGTTTGTTTTGTCTGTTGTCTCTGATTCTGTCATTGTGGGTTGGAAATGTTGTCTTGTAGTCCAGGAATGTAACTGTAACTATAATGTTGTCTTCTGAAAAATCAAAAAGAAAATATAAAAAGTTAAAAAAAAAAGAAATGACAAATGTGTTTGTCATTTCAAAGGCGTTTTTAAGACAGCTAGAATACATAACTAATTACAGTGTGCAGAGAATATAAGTTATACAGCATTTTTAATTGGCAGTAATGTTGAAATATCCAATAAAAACAAACCTGAACCTGCAGATTGTCTGCTTGGTAAAGCATTCTGCTGATTTCAGAACTCAATGGCATTCTAATCCATATACATATTGAACTGCCTCGTTATCTTCAACATATAATCAGAATCGATTTAAGTGAAAAATACTTCATTCCTACATCTGTAATACCCATGTCATTTCTTTGTTGTTAATGTTATGGCATTTTCTTTATGATTCAGTTGCACGTTTCTTCCGTCTACTCCTGATGTTGTTGTTTGTTATCGAATAAACAGTGCATTTGCCGAGCACTGACTTACAATGATGAGGTTAGTGAGAAGCGACAGAAATTCCACGGACCTGAATGAGGCTGTGAATGAAAGCAGATAGCACTGGATGTTCATTCATTATCTACTGAGGAGCATCGATCCTGCGCCCACACGCAGTCATTTCAGCCCAGCAAAAATGACATGAGATTTTGAAGTCTAATTGCTTTTTTTTGCTCTGGATGTCGACTGAAGGCGACTGATTCAAGTGACTTAAGAAAAAAAGCCGACGTTATACCTGCCGTCATCGGAAAGCCATCATTTCGCTATGATTAATTCAAAGTGTGTCTGTCCAGAAGCGCCATGCCGCTCCGAGTTAAAAACATTACCTATTCATCCAGCACACCGACATGTATTCACATTTTGACACAGATAGAAATCAATTCTCCTCCTCATCCGTCAAGGTGTTCAAACATTCTGCTACCTGGCAGGGACGTGTCAGCCAGTTCAATCCATCACGGAGCCAGCACACCAGTGATCTGACAGATGCACTTGTAACAGGTCCATCGGTTCATGTTTTTCAATCAATTCAAGTCCCACACTTGGTTGTTTGTCCATCAAAAGCTAAAGACTGCACATCTCGAAATCAAATGTCATTTTCTGTGCCCGTTTTCCCCAACATTCCCAGCCCATATGTTCGTCTTTGCCGTAAACGTCAGCTACTTTTCACTGCCGTGGGAGTGTGCGAGTGTGTGTGTTAATTGGTGTTCACACTTTAGATTTCATCGAAGGCTTGTGGTTGTAAACAGATGGACGTGAAAATTAATGACATCGGGTCAGTGGGTAATTGTCAGCTTCCTCCACTTCTACTCCAGCCGACACAGAGAAGGAGTAAAGTTGCGCTGATGCGGGTACAAAGGTGGGAGCCTCTGTGCTGACCATTGCACAGGGAGTAGTTAAAGAAAAACAACTGCTGGAGGTCAGTGGTCAGCAGAGAGTGATGCATGGACACCAGCCCAGAGATGGCTCCACTCCAGCAGTCAAGGTCAGAGCCAGATGTCCTGGCCCGGGTACAGACCACAACATGATATGTCTGTGTTCACAAGAGGCTCAACACTACCTTTCAGTCCTTTCAGTTCAGTTTTTTTTTTTTGAAATCACTACGACAGCAGATGTGTCACTAATGGCGCACTGTCAAGATAAAGCTACTCTCGTCTGCGAAATAGATAGTTAAGGCAAATATTCAATTTCAGCATGAATATTTACAAGATGTATTTCCCACTCATGAAAGTTTCATTCTCCCTTTAGTGCAGGACAAGATGAAGCTTTCAAGATAAAAAATGAGGTGCATGAAAGGAGGAGGAGGTTATTGAGGTTATCCTCATCATCCAAACTGTTTTGGCAGCAGTGCATTTTCTCAACATTATTCATGGTTTTACTCAGACCTACAGCCACATTAAACATCTGAGTCAACCAACTTGCAAAGACAAAGATGCTGGGATTTGTCCAGACAAGAGTATTTTTCATTTTGCAAGTACAGTATCCACATAATCAGCAGCCTGTCCTCTCTCTGGTTTAATAGTTGACAGTAAAACAAATGAACTGTGGCGTCTACACCGTTCTTACGCCAAACTGTCTACATGCTTGGATAAAATTTGGTTCTGGGTTACATTTATTAACAGCCCACACAAGGCCTTTCAAATATCTCTGTGACTCATGCAGTTCACTTATTGATGGGTATTGATATTCTGTCACTGTGGGTAGGGAATGTCGTCTTGTCGTGTATAAATGTAACTGTAATATTTTCTAATGAAAAAGCAAAATAACATTTTTAAAATAAGTTTAAAAAAATGCTTTTTCATGCACATTTTAAGTCTGTATATGTATAGTTCAAAAGCGGAAAATCCTGCTGATAGGAATTATGTTTTGCATTTTGTAATAAAAAATATAATAAACCTCAGGTAAAGTCAGATAAAAGGTTGAAAAATATGATCAGACAAAGAAATTACCATCAGCTAAATGTGGAAGTAGATTATCCTGTGTTATTACAGCATATTTTGATGAAGAAGCCACACAGCCTCATTAGTGGTGGTGAATAAATTTTAAAAAAAGGAGACAGCCACTTGAGGGAACCAGTTGACAGATATTTTTTCTTCTTTAATCCCAAACAGTCTCATTTAATACACTACAAGCGTATCGTCAAGTCCCCTGTATAGATTATACATACTTCAGAATTCAGGGTAAATTCAGATTTGTAAAGTATAGTAAATATCGCTCAGTTCACATGCAGAGGAGATCTCTCGCGAGGCAGCATTTTAATCTTCCGCCTTGTTTTTTTTTATGCTTCCTTTTTCTCACTCTTTCTTACTTTCGCTCAGGTTCCATTTGAAGTAACAGCTTTTCGGTTTCACAGGTATTACTTTCCCATTTTCAATTTCAAGTGGATTCTGCATCCGCATTGTTAAAGGTATAAATCCTCCTCGGTCGGTGGTATAAAGAAAAACAATTTCTGTTCCCTATGCAGGGAGTAGAAACCACCACACAGGTACAGTGGGTACAGTGCAGCTGCAAAGCACTACTACAGAACCAACAAAGCAGTCTTCCAAAAACCCAGTCAGAATTTGCCTCTTAACAAGGACTTCCACCTAAAGTATAACCAAACATATACAGTGTTAATGATGCGGTATGGCCTGCGTGTTTACCTCTTGGATAAAAAACAGTGTAAAAAGCTAAATAAAGGCAGCACGTTGGACGAGAGACCGACATGAGGTAATTAGTAGATAAGGTAAACAGCCACGGGGCGACCCAGAGGGCAGGTTCACAGCTGGTTAGTGGATACTCTCGCTCTGGCATTCGGTATCTTCAGGGTTTATAGAAGGAAAAGCGAAAAAGGAAGTAAGGAAATGTATGAAGTACATTACAGTGAGTTGTAAAATATCTGTGGTCTTTTTCTGTTTTATAGACAGAGATGGACGTGTGTGTGTGTGTGTGTGTGTGTGTGCATGTGTGGTTAAGTGTCGGCACATGTGTACTAGCAGGACAATTTGTCAGAATGTACACCTCATTGGGCTGACATTTTCAATGAGCAGGACAGGATAGTCTCCTGCCAATTATAAAAGAAATCTAAATGCGTAGTAGTCTTCCTATTGGTCCATAGACTCTAACGATGTAAAAAAAACTAAAATAAACGTTTCACTTAATATATATAAACCTTATTCTGTGTATAATTTGTGCATCACTTCAGTGTGGCACTTCATGGAATAACAGTATCTCATAAATATTCACACAATGTGGATGAATCTCAGCTTCTGATTGATTGTCTGCCAGGAGGATCTGATCATTCTTACACAGAGCAGCACCATGACAACTGTCGATGTCGGAAAAAAAAAGAAAAAAAAAGCAGAATTTATCGAATTTTGAAAGTGAAAAATGAAGTCAAGAAATGTAGGAAGTTCATTAAATGACAATGAGTTGTAATTGTCTGCAGCCTATTTCTGTTTTATTCACAGATGTGGACGTGTGGGAGTGTATGTGGTTAAATGAGTGTAAGTGTGTGTGTGTGTGTGTCTCCATTCACACAGTAACACCACATGCTCAATGCTGTTAGCAACTGCACTTTCACCACCTGTTTTCGCCATCAGTGTGAAACACCATGTTTCTACTCACGATTGATTGGTGGTCGGCCTGTAACCCTGGCAACACTGACTCGAATAAGACAACGACGACAACCCCCCCCCCCCCACACACACACACACAGGCATACACTACCCAAAAAAAAGGGGGGGAGGTGATATTGGGGAAATTGCATTGATATACAGTCTACCAGACCTTCGACCTCAACTTTCTCCTTATATTAAGGTGATAAAAAGAAAAATGTTCACTGACTATTGAAAAAAATTGTGTTACATGCTTATAAATTCTCCTGGGGAAAGGGTTCTCATCATCCAAATGTTTACTTTGAACATTTCATGTTTACCGTCAGAACCTGCTGAAGAAACCTCTCACAGAGGAGTGAAGAGAAACAAAATGCATTTGAAATGGCTGGGTTGATTATTGTACCAAAATTGGACTGTTTGATATTTCAGTGCTTCAAGGTGCGCACCATTACATCTGCAGTTTCATATAAACTATGTCATTTATAGTGCAGTGACTCTACCGTAACATCCTTTACATACATGGTTCCCTTTATGACTACGCGTCACATGCGACCACACTTTATAAAAACTTTTTACATTATTTCAATTCGGTTTTTCATAAGACAATATTACAGTTACCTTCATACTCTGCAAGACAACATTCACAACCCGCAATGACATGATCAGACCATCAGGACTGACCTCTGACCTCCTAAGTCTTACAAGCCTTGCTCGGGTATGTATGTTCAAAGTTGAACCAATGTGGTGCGCTGGTCAATTTTCCATGTAACTTGAAAAAAAAAAAATAACCTTTTTTTTATTCCCACATGATGTTTTGAAAGTTTCTTAAGGTAAGGGTAACATCTCAGAAAGGATTTTTGTTTGTTTGTTTGTTTTTTTGTCTAATGTAACATCAGCCACAATTTAGCTTTTTCACTCACTCAGAGTCACAAGGTACAGAAGGAAGGAACAAGGAACTGATGAGAGAATGAGAACATATTTGTTTTTGTCTCAGTGCTGGAGGAAGAATTTAGTCCATGGTAATGAGGGGCAATTAGTTTTGATTAAAAATGGGATTGCTCCCCTACATGCAATGTAGCTGTATCAAAACCAAATAAGGATTAATTCCTGTTGGTATGAGACATTATTGTCAACAGCAAAGTGCCCATGCAGCACCCATACAATTGCTCTGAGGCTACAAACAGGCATAACATTCATTTTGAAACCTGGTCGGCTGTTCCTCTGGAGCTCCACATAATATCATGTGTGGGTGCGGGTTCATATACATACTCAAGTGTCCTTATTTGTGGATGTACACAAAATGTATTTGTGTAGGAGGTTTCCTGCATCTATTGAACTTTCTTTTAATTGTATTTCTGGAGGGGGTTTTTGGAGCTTTTTAACACTGTTACTTCAGTGTTCACTTGGATGTGTCTTTACTTGTACACATTAAACAGTTTTTTTTCTTTTTTTTTTTAATTGCCAAATGTGTTCCTTTCAGTTACAACTTTCGCTTCACTTCTTACTTTTCTTATATTGTTTTATTTAGATTTTTCATGAGACAATATTAGAGTTACATTTATACACACCATGACGATATTCACAGCACACAATGACAGGATTATAGACAACAGACAAAAAAAACAAAACACAAGCAAAAAGAAAGATACGGAGCCCCGGAAGGGAAATGGTGGGGGAAAAAAAGAGACAATTTATCTCGAGGAAAAAAAAAAGAGACCATTTATCTCGGGATCCCAAGTTAACTATGTCGGGATCCTGACTTAATTATCTCGGGATTCCGAATCAACTTTTTGACGGAATGTCAAAAAGGAATGTAGTTCCGGAGCAGTTTGAGGAGCAGCATTGCAGTTTAACGGCAGTGTGGAAGCACCGTCGCACGTGTCCCTTTGCGCGGACAATTCTTTTAAGATGTCGTTCACATCTTAAAAGATGGAAAGTATTGACTTTATATCTTTATATTTGAGTCCAAGTTCGAAATAACTCCATGAACTGCTCCATTGTTGTTCCAACTGCTCCAAACTGACCTGGAAACATGTTAATGTCACTATACAGAGTCTTTTTTTTTCTCCCAACATGTCCCTTCTGGGGCTCCATAGAAACACAAACAGCACAAAAACAAAAAAAAATGTACAATGACAAAAAATAAAATAAGTGAACCGCATGAGTCACAGAGAGACATAGGTTGACTTCACACCTTCCTTCCACCACCTTCTTCCTCGGAGTATTAGTTTTGCAGTTGTTTTGGATTCTGATAAGCATGTTAATCTGTCCTCAGCATCCATTGTAATTGGGAAATGGTGGTGCGAGATGGAGCCGTGTCTGGAGGGAGAGGAGTGCAAGACTCTGCCCGACAACTCTGGATGGATGTGTTCCTCTGGGAACAAAATCAAGACCACGAGGGTGAGAACTTAGTTACACTTCAACACAAAGGCAGTTGCTCGGACACACAAGTGCGCACTGTTGACTCACAAGTTCACGTGTTCTCATGCGATACGTGCGTGCCCCTGTTCTGTACGTAATGCATATGTTCATTTAACACATTGTATTTTTGCAGAGAGTGTGTTAAAAAAAAAACAAAAAAAAACAGGCTTTGACTTAAAACCATAAAGACAGACTAAACAATAGACAGCTTTATGTACTTCGACTCTAATATCCAACAAAGCTTCGGCGACTGTCTACTTCTTTTTTTGATTAAACAAACTGGTATTTGCGTGAATATAAAAGAGTCGTGTTCTGCACCGAATAAAAAGACCCAAATAAGAAACAGACCAAAAGCACAAAACAAGTTCCACTCTCTTTATGACGGTGCGGATTCTATTCAGTTTTAAGCAACAAATCTTAGGAATAAAGTAGGAATAAAGAATGTACATAAAGCAGACAGTAGACAAACATGTGGGCTCTGCCTTGGGCCACGCTACTGTCACAGATGAAGTTAACAACCACTCCGCTTCACCGCTGAGTTTCAACTCTGTAAAGTGACTCTGAATGGAGCATGCAAAAATAATGAAGAGAGTTACGGTCTCAAAGCCAGCAGTATAACTCTCTGTGACTGGTTTATCACTCGATTTGTATTCATTTAATTGAGTTCCCACCACCTGCCTGCAACCAAACCACACACCCCCCCCTTCACCCCACCCCACATACACACACAGCCCTGTGGTTGGTGATGACGAATGTGAAACGAGGGAAACTAATTTGATGGTCAGAAAAGCGGAAGCTGCCAGTGAAGGTTAGACTACACAGGGCTTCCCAAGGCTGATGGACAGATTTATACTCCAGCAAATAGACACAGCCACCACAGACCTAAAATTTTCAGAAAGAAGTTGATGGACTGGGGTCTTTGCCAGCCTGTCAAGGTAAGATGCAGTATTTGGTTGACTCTACAGAATGCATCTGTAATACTAAACTCAATGCTTTGCAAAATTTAAAAATAAGTAAACTTGAAAATGGTGAAGTTGTTCGAGTAAGCCATGGGTGTCAAACTCATTCTAGTTCAGGGGGCAAATTCAGCCCAATTTGGACTGAACTGGGTCGGACCAGTAAAATAAAACATAATTATATATAAATAACATCAACGCCAAACTCTCCTTACGTGACAAAAACGTTCACGTCCTCAAACGGTCCTTTAAAGCAATGTGAATAACATCAACAGCCTGAAATTTCTTATTAAAAATAAGTGTATCTCAAACAGTATTACACTTCTGTTTATCACTGACATGTGTACATTATGACAGATTACAATGGAGCTACAAAAAAAACCAACATTTTATAACGTGGCATATTCTTAAAATTACAATTCCTTCTCTTAAGACATGTCATGTTGTTTATATTTGTTCAGGCTATTTATGTTTTTTGTGAAATTATAGTTTGTTTTAGTCTAAATACAAGAAAATGACAAAAATATTTACCTTCACAAAAAGACAATTTTGGAGTTTTGAGTATTTCTAGATTATGTTTTTTACTGGTCTGTATGCAGAACCTGAACTAACATTTTTTTATTTTTTTCCCACATAGGCCAGATTGAAACTTTTGGTGGGCCGCATTTGGCCCCCAGGCCGCATGTTTGATACCCCTGGTGTAAGCTTTTCTAAAGATACTTGAGTCAAGATTGCAAATTTATGCACGACGAATTGGAGGAAAGTTATATGAATATACGAATAAAATGGTTTTATTCAAATATCGTCACAGCCTTTTAAGAGAGGATGGGTCAAAGGTCAGGCCTGAAGCTGCTTTACTACCCAATACACACGTGTCCTTTTCTCTCGACCCTCTCTTTGCAGAACACCCAGCCATACTCCCCTTTTTAGCTTCCGGAAGCAAAATGCAGAGGATGCGTCAACAGAAATTGAGCTGCATTCTTGCTTCTGTAAAGGTTAGTCTTTCTCAAGCTGTTCTATGTTTTTCATTTTTCCCGTCTGTCACACATCACTGTATGCATTTGAGTGTCGGGCGGTAGGAGTGGGGACCAATTCATGTTCAATGACTTCCCATTAACCCAAATACTGGATGCTAAATAATCAACGGTGTATTTACATGTTGTGCATGATTGGGCAGGCGTGACGCAAATACTAAACACTCTGAGCACCCACTGCAAATATTTATCACCTCGCACGGGGAGTGGAGGCACTCATTCAAAGTTGGTCGCTGCTTCAATGAAAGTGACTGTGCACGTGTCACAAATATAACTTATATAATAGCAAGAGACATAAGTTTTCCCAATCTACTGTTCTGTTATATGTATTATTAGGACTAAATATAGATTTCAATGTAGCTTACTTTATGTGTTGCATTGTAAATAGAGGGAGTGGGATTATATGAGTTGTTCTTCTTCCAACTCCTTTTTGAGCTAAAAAAAAAAAGGAATTATTTGTTATTACTACATACATAGAATCTATTGCACTGTTTGACTGCCTTTATTTATTAGCTTGAGTTCTGCTACTGCAGTGCTTCTCAAATAGTGGGGAGCAGAAGGGGGCCGTGTGAGACCTCAGGGAACATGCTTTTTTTTTCTGTACTAGAATGAAGCGTAATCCGGCTGGATAGCTCAGTTGGTAAGGCACCGGGCTGATGCATAGGGGATGCCGGGTTCGATCCCTGGTAAGAGCGTCCAGTGGGTTGCGTCAGGAAGGGCATCCAGTGTAAAAACTCCTGCCAAATCAAATAAGCAAATTGGATTCACTGTGGCAACCCCGGAAGGGAAAAAGCCGAATGAAATCATCGCTAGAATGAAGTGTAATGTTACATCCACTACCGTAGGTGTCAGTGGTGCTCTCAGTATTAGCTCTATGATGTGTTTTTTGCACCCATCATGAATATTTAACAGAGATGAAAAGAAAGACATGGAGATAAGGAGATATTTAGACAAACTAAAGATTCCCCAAAGCTAAGACCAGGAACCGTGACAAAGTGTATGTAGCACTTGACTTCACTGTGACTATGATGAGAGACCAGGAAAGACAGGCGGGCTTTGGGTCTACAAATGTTGGCAGTGGACAGCATGAAGCCAAATAAATGAAGGAGTCACTTAAAGACATTACACCTCAATCACGGTGATAAGACATTTGAGGGTTTTTTTGGGTGAAAACGTGGTGAATATTGTCAATAATCATGCCGCTTTATGTACACTACTTCCGTAAACCAGCGAGCATGTTAGCATCATATAGAAGGAGACAAACCCACAGCATAGCAGAGGACTGACTTAGAAGGTTATAATTACAATTTTATGAACAAATTACATTATTTATAGTTGTGGCAGTGATGGGAGGGGGGTAAAGGACAATAACTGATAAGCACTGTGCTCCTGGTTCCTTGTACATGAAGAGTAATGTTTTTGTTTTTCCTACTGCTCAAAACAAACAAACAAAAAAATGTCCACTTTTGGATTACGTGGATGGATAAACATGCATGTCCTGCAGCAGCACATTCAGATCTTTCTGTACACACAGAGGGTCAGGTCCACTCCTCAGCTCAGCCCTGTCATCTGTGATCAGTGTGTAATGGTAGGCTCAGTGCCTCTACCTTTCATTGCGTCCGTTGTTTCATGTCCTGTTTTTCACTATCAGCCACTGTGTGGGTTTGATTACAGTGCCTTACACCAGTCTGCCAATCCCATTAGGCTCCAATCTGTGACATGGTACTTGCTCCTCTCCGTTTCAGACCCTACTTGTGTATGGATGTTTTATGTTTTTGATATGTCTCTGGTTTGTGCGCGTACACCAACGTGTGTGCACGAGACCCCTGGGCAAGTCTCCTTCCCTTTGGTTGCGTGGCTCCTTATCAGAGACCACTTGAAATCCAGATCCCCCCCACCCAACCCCTCTGAGGGTCTTGTTGAAGCAGCTATCAGCGTACAACATAGCCCACAGCCTACATGAAAGGCCTTTTATCCCGCACTCTGCTCTCTTTTTAATCAACATTCCTCATTCACCTGCCTCTCAGGCCAAATTGCCTCATTTGTATTTGTACTGTCACAAGCCGGCAAAGCCCCACAAACATGGGCATTGTTTTTCCCAGTCATTTTATTTCACCTACAGGTTTTCATTTTGCTCTGAAAAGTGTCAGTGAAGCACAATAAGGCGAGCGCATAAACACACACGCACACACACATTCACTCGCACACAGACTTCATCATCATCTTTCATGAAAATTGGCATGAAAAGTAAAAAGCCAAGCAAAAGCCAGTGCCTGACACCCATGTTTCTTGTTTTCTTTCTTTATGTCTTTCAGAGAGGGAGCCCTTCATTGCCTGTTCTGTAGCAGCAGACAAGGCAGGCCCTTTTGTTTGTGGAAGTCACAGTGAGAGCGAGACTGGGGGAGAACCTTCCAAAACACTCGCCCACCATAGATCTGCATTACCCGCTCCACTGGCTAAATAGATCAGTCCATTTCTGCTCCCTCAAAACAATTACACATTAAAATAGACTTGCAGAATGAGAGATGCTGTAATGAACACATCTTTTCACCCACTCTTATTTTGCTTTTGATGATAGTGAGAAAAAAAAATGAACTCACTATTAGTGTGCGTGACTAAATGGGAATATGCCATCATTATAGTGACCAAATTGGCAAGCATAAAAGAAACAACTGTGCTGAGGCCTAAAATGGACTTTAATATAATTCTAGTAATTTCACATCGTAACATAATCAAAAGGCTTTGTTTAGCAGTTTTTGTTTTTTTTTATGTAAGTGCACAAATGTTACACTGTGGACTACGTAATTGTTGAGATTATTAAGTGCTAAGCATTA
Organism: Gymnapogon annona; assembly: GCA_029814585.1. NCBI lineage: Eukaryota > Metazoa > Chordata > Actinopteri > Kurtiformes > Apogonidae > Gymnapogon > Gymnapogon annona. Next base: position 16,030,300 of record JAPTHA010000023.1, on the reverse strand, counting down.
AAGGAGAGTATGTTCTCTTCTCAATGGCATATTTTACACTCTATAGTGCATTTTATCTTAGACCAGTCATACACTATTTGCCTGATGTTCAGAGAGCAGCATATGACTTATTATAAGACAACGAGGACACATTTCAAGCAAATAACCCACTGTGACAGGAAGCAGCCCATCTGTGGGACAGTTTCAGAGCAAAAATGACCTGCCGACAGAGGCATCACCATCTAATTTATCAAACCAAGAGACCACTCTCTGTACTTGGTCAAAAATGAACTGCAGGTGACCATAGTTTCATACATTTCCCCAAAAAAACATCTGTTCCACCTTGATACCTGGCATCACGTCCCCTCCTCCATTTCTGTATAAAGTCATCATGAACACATACATAAAACCATAAGGAAACTGAAAATGGTGTGTTGTTTTGGAAAAACACCTAAGCTTTGTCTGTAAAGTACGAGGTTACAGGCTGACGCAAGTAGTGGTTAATGTTGTCCAGATCGTCATCCTGGTGGTATTTTCTATATACAGGTTCAGGGTGAGGGTGTTCATTCCAAGTGCTACTGATTGATTTATACTTGTTTGTTTTGCTTTTTCCCCCATTGTCAATGTCACATTAAATGGATCTTGATGCATTTTGTTGTCTGGAGTCTTCTGTTGTTAGAGGGTGCTCTTTAGTGTCGTTTGACGAGGTTTCTCAGCTGATGTGATTGATTTTCAGGTACTAAACGAGAAGGGGGGTGGAGGGGTTGGCTGTGTTTGCTCTAAATTCTTTCGCTAAAGCAATTGTCCTTGGCTCCTTTTACTAACTGAAGTATGAGTAAATTGCGATTTAATGCAGACGGCAAATTAGAATGCAGACGGCTTAGTTACTTGCGTAGACGGGCCAGGCAGGAAATCCTTCAGCAATCCACTTCTACCTGCTGCACTGTTCATTTGAAGAGACAGAGGACAAAAGAGAACAGAGGACACTTTTAGTCTCACACACACACACACACACACACACACTCTCTCTTCCACGTGGCATGAAATGACAGAATTTGCATACCACCGCTAACAAACCTCTGGTGGATTGTGTCTAAGATAGACGGAGCTGTAATGTCTAACCTGTTGCTGCTCCTGTTCTAGAAAAGGTCACTTTCTGCTCCAACATTTGGAAACAGTGTAGATGATACAGATGCAAATCCTGGACAGGCTAGCTCACAGGATTAGTGTTTAAGGGTCATGGGGAAAAGAATTGTCTATGGAGAGAAAAGCCACTGTGACAAGAACGACAGGGAAAAATGTTTAACTCTGAGGCGATGCAGCTATTTAGGGCAGAAGAGCAGCTGCAGAGCGACTCCTCAAATAAGCATGATGTAGTCACCAGGAGGCCATGCATCATTACTGCTAAACTGTTCTTTAACATCCAGAAAAGAAAAGTTCGACCATACAAACAGTACTGGTGACATTTCATTTGTACTTGTTTTTTTTTGGGTTTTTTTAGGTGATATGAGTCCACGATAATATTTGAGTCATTAGTTCTGTTCAGTAACTTCAGAAAAGAACGAACAATAAGCATCCATTATGTTGGTTGATAAAGAAGTTTAGGACTTACCTAAGAGTTTAAACATGCGTCCCAGAGACAGTGTGTCTGGGACACACTGTCTGTTGTAGACACTGGTCTGTTGTAACTAACCTCTGTAACCTTTTGGGGTACACTGACAGCATCAGTCACTGTACAGGTCTGGTTGAGTCATGATTCTTGAGAAGTGTAATTTTATATGGGAAGAGTAAATAATAATATGTGAAGCAAATGCCTAATATGGAAATTGTAAACTCTATAAAAGACTTAGAAGCAGTGACTGTTCTTCAGACAACAGGGGGCGAGACTCCAGCATGTGGTCTGTTGCCTCATATATTGATACATTTACCAATATATTCTACTTTTACCCCATTCAGTGATTGGTGTGTTATTGTTGGTCCAGAGTGATCAATTCTTCTATGACATGGTACAAGTAGAGCTAGGTCAAAGACAAGTAAATCAAACAATATGTTTCCAGGATCGTATTCCTTTAAGTAGATGTTCGTGTCAAAAAGGGCAACAACTTTAAAATGATCCATTGTAATCCTGCACACAGGTCACCAACAAAAAAAAAAAATCACTTTCTTTGTAAATCTTGGTAGAGAATCGCAAGTTTGCGGGCATCAATTGGAATTCTCTTTGCCAACAGGATCAAAACCTAAAAAAATAATCATAATAACTCACTCATTTATGTTTTTGTTTTTTTGTCATTGTACCAGTTTTGTTTTTTGTGCTCTCTATGCGTGTTTTTCTTTTCAATTTTTTTTTTGTCTGTGATCCTGTCATTGCAGTTGGGAATTTTGTCTTGTAGTGTAATATTATCTTGGGAAAAATGTAATTATATGATAATAATGATTTTATCATTGTGTATACCGATTTAATTGTGAAAAACAGCATGACTTTTTCACATTACTCTATTACATCCTTATTCTTTAAAAACAAAGTAATTTAATCAAAGAGGGATGAAACTATCAGCACATTTATCATCTCAAGATTCCATCTTGTTACTTAGTAGCATGCTATGCCGCCAAATCAATGTAGTGAAATCACTAAGCAATAAGCTTTTTATTTTCACACAAGCAACTATGTTTATATAAATGTATTTATTTGACAACATTACATTCATACATCACAACACAATATTTCAACCCACAATGACAGGATCAGAGACCATAGACATAAATAAATAAACACACCAAACAGCACAAAAAAAATCCATAAAATGAGTACAACGACAGAAAAAAAAATAAACAAGCAACTAAAACCTGAATAGAGTATTTGGACATCCCGCTGCCCTCATTCTCTCAAAATAACAGGCAATAAGGCAGATTGGTCCAGATGCTCTCCTTTCTGATGGAAAAGGGTTAATGAAGTCATCTGGTTGTCTGACTAGCCTGTCCAGCTTATCAGGGCTCTGAGACCGTGTGCGTGCTGCAGCGTGTAGACTCCGACATAGCACCCTCCACAATCAAATCCACACACCTGGCTCCCACCTGCCAGGCCTGCAGGAAATGTCATGGCTGTATTTCTGAGTTGAGCGGGATTATGGGATTTCTAATTGGCCCCATACTGTGTAGGATGCTCCAGGTATCTTCGCTGCATAGTAGTTTAATAAAAGTGAAATGTGATGAAAGGAAGCAGCGAAAATATATATATTTACATGCTTTTTGTTTCCTAGGGGAACGGTTAAACGGCTGCAGAGATACCTTTTAAATGAGCTTCAGGCTGAGAAGGACATTCAATAAAATGAAATGAAATGTGTCCAGAGCTGCGACTGAGGGTGAATAAGAGTCCCTGAACTGGAGTCATGGAGAGACATCTCAGATACCACAGCGGGGGCTCTACTCCCATTTAGTAAAGGCAAAGTCATTTTATTAGGTTGCCGCTGTGTCTGGCTGGCTCGGTATGAAGGTGCAGATGAGGGTGCACAGTATGTGAGAGGTTGGAATGACATCAGGTAACATCAAAAATACGCCACAATGTCAATTTATGAGGCGGACGTACAGAGCATGGAAACACACCGGGAGTTTTATTTGCAAAGAGTTTTCCTCATATATCTTTTAATACAGTGGTCCCCAACCCTTAGGCCGCAGACTGGTACCGTGACACACAGAAAGAATACATAACTTAGATTATTTGCGTTTTATTTATTAGTGGATTCTGAACAATGTTTTATTTTGGAAAATTTCCAGATGTTGCCTCAGTCACATGTGTTACAATCACTACCTTCTTAAAACAGCTGTTCAAACCACAAACACAATAATTATATATTAGCACTAAATTGAAACCCCCATGATGGAAAAATGAACAAAACAAATGTATTTGTAATTTTTCGTTTCTCAAGGTAAATGAGTAGCTGTTGTGATGTTACTGCTAATAAAGTTCTGTATACAGTGGATTCACCCTTATTATATTTACAAAATACTAGTTTTCATGCTGGTCGTATCATCTTATATTGTTGTATTCATCCCCCACAACTTAAAAGGTCTGTCTGTAAAAATATTTTCTGACCTTAAACCAGTCCATGGCACACAAAGTTTGGAGACCGCTGTTATAATGCATATAAATGTCAAACACGCCTCCATTTGTGAGTTCTTTTAAGTTTGTTCATCATATAAGCCATCTGACATTAGTATCAATGGGAAGAGGGGTGGTGAGATGGGTCTGTGCAAAACCTTTACAGTTGTTTTCGAAATCATGCAAACAGCGGAATTCCTCAGGGTGTAATCCTCGCCACACATGTATGTCTTTGTTCGCTCTAAGTGCAAATGTGTTTTCTCTCCTCTCCTTTCCTCCCGTGTGTTGCAGATTCATCCCAGGACCTAACAGAGAGCTCCCATCGCAGGGCTGCGTGCCAGACTCTTCCCCACATCTACCCTTTTCTCTCCCCAACCAACGGACTAAAACTATTACATCCACGGCTACCGACTGGATTACCTGGGACCACAGAAAGGATATCCACCCAGATAAAACAGCTTTGCTTGCGTGGTGCCAAGGATTTGAAACCAGACTAATCCCCTGTTTGATCAATGAGCCCCATGTTGGTGACTCTCCTCTTCCACACAGCTGTGGCCAGTTTCCGAGCTACTATCTCTCTGTTTCCCCTCAGTCTGTTTCCCCTTCATAACTGAAGCAGCTTTGCGGGGCTGTTTAGAGGTTGTTTAAACATTATTTGAAGACATTTGCCACTTCCACTTGAGAGGTAAAAGGGTTGAGGAGATTACGGAAGCCTGAACATGTCATCCACCAATCTAAGGAAGGAGGACCTTTTATTTTGGTGCGGGAGGCATTTGCATTTGCCTCATGTCTCAACAGGAAGGCTGTGCTGTGACTACAAGGAGACTATTTAAGCTGAACTTTCAGTGACAGCAACCACTAGCAGCCTAATATGAATTAATGGAGAATTTTTGAGAGGTTTTAAAAGGTCCGCTCTCCTGGACTCACCCTGCATTCTTCACGCCGGACACTTCTGTTTGACTTTTATTCGTGGGCATGCCCAGTGTAAATTCATGAGCATTTCTTCCCTTTGTATGTAAGAGTTTGTGTATATATACACATATATAAATACATTACATGTACAACAACAGAACCACAAAGATGAAAAATCAATGAAAAGACTTATCAGGAGATTGAACTCCACGGTGGAATATTTTTCAGCCTCTGACTATAACACTTGTCCAGTGGCTCAATACAGTGTGTATAGGACTGCTTTGCAGTGTATGCTTGCATTGGGAAAAAGCCACCGTGAAATAATAAAAAAATATATATATAAGTATTGGTCACTTTTGCCATTCAGAAATGTTACTGGTTAAACCACCAAATGCTTCTAGTTTGTCGTGGTGAGGAAAACACTGTATAGAATTGCCTCACGAAAATGGAGCAGCACCAACAACAGATCCACTGAAAGTGTGTAGGGATTTGGACAGTAACAAGGCAGTCATCATCTATTTCTGCTCTTTAGGGTGGTCATGGGCGGCTGTTGATCATGCAGATCTCTACAGCAGGAAGACTGGATGAGTGGGTGATTTATTTGGAATGACAGTGAAAAAGTATTAGTCACAATGAAGAAAAATACAGTTATCCACATTAGATATAAGTACATTACAAGACAGCCTTATGAGAAATAAAAATGGTTTTCTATACTGATATGCTGTCTCCCATCCCTTCTTCATATGCTCATGTTCTGAAAAATGTTCTTCTCATGACCATTTGATATGTCGTAATATGTGGGTGGAAGATCTTGTCAGAGTTTCATTTATATGATGTGTTAACATTGTGAGAGGAGTTTTTGCTTGAGTACACAAGCAATCAACAACAGCACACGGTGAGTATGAAAATGACTTACGGGCAGATAAACACATACACATACAGTAAACACACAAACGAACCTGCGATGCTTCATTTGTACAATTCCCTTGGCGGCAGAGTGGATTTATCAAAACAGCACATTCAATTCATTCATGCAATTAGAATAAAGATTTTCAATATTGCGCCAGGCGAAATTCCACATGATTTTCAATATCACCCCCACCCCCCTCCCCTCTGTCTCTCTGCTCATATGAGATTTGTGTCTTCTCCCAGTGGACAGACTGGCATACATTCATCATTTAAGAATTTGGCCAGTTTTGTGTGCCCCGGTGTCTCTGTGAGCAGTCACAGAAGGTACCAAACAGACAGAAACATCAATCTCCCAGTGGTGTTGCCAAAATCAGGCAGGAATATGCAAAGGTAGAGGGAGTTTTGTTTTGGTTTGTTTTGTTGTTCCTCAATGAGCCATTCCATTCTTTGTTTTCTCACATCTAATAGGATTCACTATTAGGATTCACCGCAATCTTGAGTGTTTGCAAAACAAAATTAGTGAGGTGTTAATTTCGGGGGGCGTGGTGCCATGCAAGCTGAGTGACCCCTGGGAACATCCTTTTTTTTGCTTTTTGCAGTTTAATGTCACACCCACTAGTGGAGGTGGCAGTCATGTTCTCATTGTGTGAGTATGTACAGAGAGTATTAGCTCTATGACGTAGGTGTTTCTACACTGATCATGCATACTTGACAGAGATGAAAAGGACAGAGATGGAGATAATAAGACAAATACAAGATCAGGAAACATGACAAAGCATATGTAGCGCTTGGCTTCACTGTGACTACGGTGAAAGACGAGGAATGACCGGTGGGGTTGGCTAATAAATGTAAAATGTTTGTAACAACAGTGGACAGCATGAAGACAAATAAATGAAGGTGTCACTTAAAGACATTACACCCCAGTCGCGCTGATATGACACATGAGTATTTTCGCTAAAAACGTGGTGAATATTGTCAATAACCATCCCGCTCCGTAAATGCTACTTCAGTAAACCAGTGAGCATTTTAGCATCATAGAAAGAGAGGAACAAAAACAAATCCACACCATAGCAGAGGAGCTACTTATAAGGCTCTTATTAGAATTTTATAGATAAATGGTATTGTAGTCACGGCCTGTTTCTGTGAATGTTTTTAGCAAGGTTACCGCTACGCCGCACTGTGAAGATTATCCTCAAATACAGTGCTTATGTAGAAAATCAAGGGATTTTTCCTTCCTTACTTATGCAAGTTGTAAGTGGATTTTTACTTAAAAAGGTGCTCAGGGATCAGAAAATGGAAGAGGTGCTTTTCCTTATTCCCTTTTATGCACTGTTTAGCTCCATCCTAAAATGACGGAGCCGTGCTGTGGAGGGAGGTCCTGCTCCATTTTAGGCAGAGCAGAAAAGAAACATAGTGTGAATAGATAACAGGAACGGACCAGGTCCTCCAGTCTCCTGCGCTGCGGTGCAATCTCAAAAGAGAGGCATCCATCAAGTCCTGCCGACCTCCTGCTGAGATGCACAGACAGCCATGTCCACATCACGCCAGACTGCTAATCAACCACAGACAGCAAGGACAACCTTTTTCAATGCACAGAAGAGACCAGACAGCGCTGTTTACAAAACACATATTTGTAACTTCCAAGGGTATTTGAAGTCAACTTTTATCCTCTTAGCATTAAATGTTTGGACGTTTTCAGCCAGAGCCACCGCAGCCCTTTAATGGCGCATCTCTTCTGTGCACTTTATTACAGTCATATTCCGTAATCATTTTACATGGCAACCCATAATTTGTGGAAAGGCCACACTCTACCTTGGGGGCAGGGGGGGGTTGGTCTGTAATTATAGTCATTACAGGCATGAGTCACAGTGAACTTCCACTGGACCCACACAACTAAGAGCATCTCCCAAGTATTAGTGACACTAACACACATTCCCATTGATAGATGTGCAGCGCTCTCTGTGAGATAACAGTTATCATCAGAGGCCGTTCACAATGAAGAACCAAGAATATTTGACAGTTTTATGTTGGAGCGGATTTTCAAATAACCTTTTTTCTATCATTAAACATGCAGGAAACATTAGGGGTCGTCATAACTAATAAGTTTCAAGGACCCTTTTCTATTATCTCGTAGTCATTATGAATATTGAAATGTTCAAAGTAATTCCGTGCCACCAAATATCATTGGACTGAGGAGGAAAAAAAAAAACACCCTTAAAAGATGATATGTGGCCTCATTTTCACAGACTATAACGAGTGAGATTAATAAGAGATTCGGAAACACTGAAACTCTTATCTTAATATAACGACAGGTAGAGGAAACTGGTAGAGAAATATATTTAAAGCACCTCTACGTCTTCATAAAAATATAGTGTAATGAAAATTTTTATATAAAGGTTTCACAATTGTACGGGTCAACAGGATGTGAAACCCCTTCACTCAGAGGGTGTCCTGATGGGTGACCTGCAGATCATGACCCCCTTTTACCAGGATGTGTCTTCGAGGGTTACCTACAAGAGACCACCTCACCTAGGTGTCTCCATTGTTGCATATTCCCGACCCCCACACATCCCTCATCCCATTCGATCCCCTAAGACAAAGCAACACTTCACATCCACTATTAAAGGCATGCACAACTTCATTTCTGCATACTCTCCTACATTGTACTCTGTACGACTTGCACCTTTGGAGCTCCAAATGAATATACTGAAAGGCATTTATCGTTTGGGGACCATCTTCATTTTGCCTCCAAGAGATAAAAAACTCCACAACAATAAATGTTTTGTGTCAATAAAATAATATGAGGATTACAATATAGTTGTATATCCCTCATCCAGTATATTTTGACTTATTGTGCAATAGTTTCTTTGGTGTTTAGAATCCCATATTAAAATAATGGCAGTCAAAACACTAAATAACAGCTCTGACATTTCCATCGTTTTGGACCAAATGAACACATATTCCGATGGGTACACAATATATCACTGTCTATAGTCCCAGCATAGTGCACCAAGCTCCCCCAACACACACACATCAATACACTTGTCAGCCAAATGACTTGCTGGTCTATGATTGTCAGCCGCGCCCATAATGATATTTTACTTTTACAGCCATGTTACCGTTGCAGCTTTCATGTTGCAAACCAAAACTGCGAAGGGTCAAACGGTGACATCTATCATATTTTACACAAGCGACTCTGTGTCACAACACAACTTGTCCCACTGGAGGCACCAGTGTCATCACACATTAACATCCCCCGGAGATTTGTTTCCAAGTTCACAAAGAAGAGAGAAGAGTGGGAAGAAAAAGTCTACATGTAGAAATGTGCCATTTGGAGTTGTCACAATAAGACGATCACATACTGTAGGTGCAAAAAATAACATAGTAATCACATCTGTGAACATTTCTATTTCACATTTTCAAAAAAAGGGTACTTTTTCAAACGTGTAATAGCTAACAAGACAATAAAAACCCTAGTGCGATGTAAGCCAGACCAATAAACTACACAAAATAATCACTGAACCCTGATATGTAGAGACTGAAGTGAGTAACTCCATAATTTCAGTTTTTAATTTCATTTCCCATCATGCATACCACTGTGAATGTAACACTACTGTTTTGAAAATGTACAAATGTCTGCCAAAACATTGGTCCTATCAACTAGGTGATGTTCCCTGTAGAGATGAGAGCATTCTTCAACTGTAGGTACCAAATGGACCAGGTAAAAACAATTGGTCAGAACCATACTGACACACAAACGCACGCTCTTAGACCTTCCAGTATTATGACATGGACATCTTTTCATAGTCAGACAAATCTGACATGAGAATATTAAATGCATCATATTTTCTGACAATATTTGTTTCATACATCATATATTTCTTTAAAAAGAGTCTTCTGAATATGTGTGTGTAAGCACATCCCCCATTAACTGCAAGTTTATTCAAATACAGTATGGAACAGATTGTAATACAGCAGTCCTCATCAAGTACATGATGTTTGTCCAAGTCTCTATTGAAAGTTCACAACAGCAGTGTGGCCTTCTGCCTGCCTGCTAGAGACAAAGCAGTGTGCTGTCAGTCCAAACCTGCCCACACACACAGTATGCTGCAGAGTAGTTATCTGAAGTTTGGACGATTGAAAGGAAAGCTACAGCATTTGTTTTGCCCACACACTCATCACACTTTTGCCATGTCATTGGGCTCATGCAGGTTCTCTGTCAGACTACCATCCCATAATCGATATTTATTTTAGACTTTAACTGTAAGCACAAAACAACAGTGACTAACACTATTAAGGTTTTATAGCTCAGCTGATTGTGCAGTAAAAATTAAAAATCATTAATCAAGATGTGCCTTTAAACAAACAGGATTTGATTCTCAAAATGAGTACAAATTCTACAAGGAAACAATTTAGGGTCAGATCAATAAACTCTGTTGAAAAAAATGACTGATCTTCACATTTAACCAGTGGTGGACCCTCAAGTCCAGCAAGGTCTTCTCTGCTGGCCTAAGCATAATCAGGAATATATATTTTTAATGTATATTTTTTCCACAAATATGTATTAAATTATTCTCCATGGTCTATACTCTTCATTTCATAGCTTTCCTAAGTTGGTTGCTCAGCTTCCAGCCCCAGGAGGAGATTTGGAGGGCGGGGTTTAGGTCAGAGTTTTTATCCAATCATTCATCATCATGTGTTGCCAGGGTCAACACTCTGCCTCTAGGCCTTCCGAAGTGACCGTACTGGCTGCATGGCCGCTTAAAGTGAATGAGCACTTGTGGCGGCCTGTGGCATTAAGTCGTTAACGTCAAGTGTGGCTTCACTGGCCCCTTCTAGCGCGACTATTATAGCGTCAGTTCATGCACGTCTTTTGATTGCATACGCGATAGAGGTGGAGCTATGTAAAGCCAGCAGACACGTCAATTTGATAAGCAGGAAATAAGGAAATTGATCATTTGTAAGAAAAGAAAAAAAATCTTTTGTAGTGTCACAAGTTTTTTTAGATTTTAAAGAAAAAGTTGTTCTAGTTTTTTCATCCCACAATGGCTGAAGGAGGCGAAGATATCGACTTGGTCACGGATACAGTTGTATGCGTTTTGGTCTAAATACATCATGTGTAGATACATGGATCAGAATGATGGTTTTAAGAGGTGGATTAAGTCGGGTAGGACATTACTACTGGCCCAGGTCTGAAATGCATGGCCCGCCACTGCATTTAACACATGCATGAATACATACATACTTTCACATGACATGTTAAAATTGACAGAGATTACATTTTGAGGGAAAAATACTTAAATTCTGTTGTATGGCACAGGGACTCAAAACGAGCAATATGCAAATGTACAAAGCGTGCTGCTCTCACATGAAATTCATACTAACTTAAATATAGGCTTTTAGTTATGACTATAATGTCATGTGTCAAAATCAATGAAGCTCCAATGCACAGGACTGAAGGGGAACATGGAACATTTATAAACTAAAACACACACTCAACAACTAAACCACACAGAGACTCACAGAACATCATAAACCAACCACACTACTTAACACAGAGGAGGACAACTAAACAAGAGAACCTGAACTAAGAGTGGGAACCCAAACCTGTACATGAAACGAAACCAAAATCGAGATCAGAGTCCACGTGCAAAGAAAGCAAAGCAAAGAATGTCCAGATTATTGCAGGATGGAATGGTGAGGGGAAGACATTAATAAGACCACGCTGCTGGCTGAGCAGACAGCTCTTAAATAGCAGTCTAATTGTCTGCTCAGCCACAGGTTTGCAGCATAGCCCAGGTGTTGCTGATCCTCAATCAGTTAGTGCCCCTTGAGGGAGAGGGCGTGGTCCAACCACAGCATGGGCGGAGCATAACAGTTAAACTACATTTGTGATCAGTATTGCATAAAAAATGTTCAAATGCTAAATTCCTTATCACTTTGTTCAGAGTAAAAGCCTTTGCTGGAACTTACACATTATAAATATTCTAAAACCTTTATTTAACATACATATTAATAACTGAAGTCATATGTACAACTAACAGCACATTTTACATATAACTGGATTGTATATAACGTAACTATAATCTTCTTGTACTGTTGAATAATTTCTTCCAGCACATTCACGGACTTCAGTTATCATTTCAATTCATAACTTCTGATGCTGAAAATCTCTAAATAGTTCCACAAAATAGTTCTTTAGCTAAAAAAAAAAAAAAAAAAAAAAAGACTTTTGGGAAATGAACAGTGAAAGTTTTACTTCATGAGGCCCTTCAGTGATAGTCAAGCTTAAACTTTTTCACACAAAATTCTTCATTGATTCATTCACTGCATCTGTTGCTTCATAATATCACTAATCAAGGACAATTCACTAAAATCCCTTTCATTCACTTTTCTTTTTCTGAATGGTTATCTTTTGTCATTTAAACTCAACAAAACATGAACCAGAATGACTCAATTACTTTTCAAAAGCCTGTCGATTTTCACAGTCAATAAACAATGCAATGGCTGAATACAAAATAGCATTGAGGGAAATTAAAGCAAAATGAAATATTGTTACACTGTTAAACTGGTTGATTTCTATGTTAGTACAACATGTCACGTACTCGTTAAGAGAAATACAACATTGAATAATGCGCTGTTGATGATAATGTTGGAGTTCTTTTTTTCAGTTTTTATATTATTTTATTTCGATTTTTTATAAGACAGTATTCATTCGTTCATACACAGCAAGACGACATTCTCAACCCAGAGATAACAGCCAAAAAAAATACACAAGAGCACAAAAAAAACCACAAAACAGGTAAAATGACCAAAAAAAACAATAAAACAAAAATTTTATAAATAAGTGAATTGCATGAGTCACATAGAAACATCTGTTTAGTATTTCATTTTTATTACACACACACACTATCTATATATATATATATATATATATATATATATATATATATAAAATTTTATTTTGTTGTTTTATCAAAAAATATAACAATTACATACA
>JAPTHA010000023.1:15996688-16014756 GCA_029814585.1 Gymnapogon annona | reverse complement strand
GGATGAAACATGTTTTTGTTTCAGATTTGTTATAGATTAGTAGATTGTTGAGGAACTGCACTTTGAGGTTCCTTTTGCTCCATCTGGTCTGAATTACACTACTTGAAGGTGTTTGAGTCCAAGCTCTACTACAGTGATCATAACATTAAATGGGTGTGATACATCGGCCACTCCAGCATCTATGAAACCTGCTCCTAAAGTCGACTCCCACCGAGCAGCGAACTGACTGTATGTACAATGACCTTTTTTGTTCTTCTTCTGCTCTTTCCTCCTTTACATCTCCTCCCCTCTATCCTACAAGTTCTTCTCAAAAAATACCACCTCCCCTTCCCCTATTCTTAATTAGGTGTTGGTAATTGAGTTTCCATTACTAAAAAAAAAGAAAACAAGTAGATATAGTATAATGGACAGATATATCCAATGTGTGAACCATTGTATCTTATATCGTGTACTGATTAGTAAACATGTAAACCAACTTGTGTCTGTAACAGGTGAACATTTGAGTTTGTGTTAATTGCAGAAAGTTCCTGTATTAAAAACACTTCACTTTATAATCTGGCATTGACCATTTGTATCAGAAATGGTTTGACTGAACTATTTCAGTGAGAACACTGTGACTCTCAGCTTCCGCCCAGACAGTTAATCCCTATGATGAACACATACTGTACGTAAACAGTGAAATCATATTTATAGCCATCACATGAAATTCCACTGGAGTAGGAGAGGTCTTGATTTGGTGGAAAGCACTGAGACAGCGTTGGCAAGATTGGTATTTGACTAGCAGCGCCATGGAGACATAAAACGTCCGTGCTAAACACCTGCATGATGCAATTAGATGTGTATGATCAACCACACACCCCATCATGCACAGAGCAAACTGCTGATGCCAATGAGCCAAACACAAAAAGTGCCTGATCTCACGCTACGCTTCATTTATGAGAATCAGCTCCACACACAGCAAATGTTTATATTGAGGTGTAAAAAAAATAACCAAGTGAATGTGTCTGGAAGGATATTATGCAAGAGCCTTTCACGTCATATAAGCACGATGATTCTGAACATAAAAGCCATAGACACTTAGGATGATAATAATATATTGTGTAATAATCAGTTTTTGTGTCATACAAGACAGCTGTAAAATAAAAACAATTATTTAATAAATAAGTAAATAAATTAGATACCTTTAATTGTCCCACTTGGGCAAATTTCAGATACAGCAGCAGAATACAAAGAGTAGAAAAACAGAGCAGACAGATATACAACAACTGAGTTCTTGTACAACATAGACAGTATGCATGATCGAATCCCAGAGATGATAAGGGGCTGTGTGCGTCATCTGGAGCCGCAACAAACAGATCACAAACCGTAACATTTCATTCACACACATCGCCAGTCCCCCCCCTCTCCTCCACCACTCTCCCTTGTGCTTCAGTCCACTCTCACCAGTAGAAAACCAACAAAGTAAACGAGTGTCTGGTGTGTCGTCCGTGAGCCAAAAGTGTCCTTTAACAGCAGGAAGCTGTCCGCTTGTCGCGATTGTACTCCCACCGCAGTCTGGTTAGCATTAGCCGTTAGCACTTCCTGTCAGATGTTCCTGTTAGATGCTTCGCCACCCCCAGAACCAATGGAAAGCTCGGCCGTCCCCTCCACACCAGTACCTCACTCCTGCCGCTCCTCGGATGCCGTAATTCCTCCAGAAACATGGGTCACTCTTGAGTGCACTGCTGTTGTAACTCCAACAGGCTACTAACCTCACAAAAACTTCAAAAATTACACATGTCCATGGAGTAGAAGAGTCCAATTCCCAGGACCACAAGAGTCGAGGTAGAAAAACTTAAAGTAGGAAAAAGTGTTAGGAGCTGCTGTAAGAGGCCGCCTACAGTGGCTCCATCTTGAAGAGAAGGAAAAATAAAGATAGATAAAATAGAAAGAAAGAAATCAAATAGAGATAAAAATAAAATAGAAAGTGAAATAAAAATAGTTATGATGCTAGAAGTGATGGTTTGTGTGAATCCTGTAAACGCACTGACGCATACAAATTCACGCTTAGCATCTAGAATAATTGAGGCAGTTTTCTTTTTAAAAAAAATCACCAGTTTATCAGCTCTTTTTTTTTGTCCCTTGCCGTAGTATTAGAGAGAATAACTGGCAGCCTTCGGGATAGAGGCAGACCACTGGGGGTTCTCATTATTATCTCATATTCCTGGTACAAATTTGTTAGTCTCGTCTCCAAAACACATTGCATTCGGTTTCACAAACACAAATGTCTGAACTACTTCAAACTAGATCAGATTACACTATCTTTGCCATGTTAAGCCAATATTGTTCTGCCAAGCTACTATCACAAGCAAATGCCATATGTAGACTTTTTACATGTTGTTAACTATATATCATGATGAGTAACAATGCAAGGACTGAATTTCCATTTATATATATATATATATTTTTTTTTTTTTTTTAACCTCAATATTAGCCATTATGTGTTAAATATAAGCATATATACCATGGTGTTACTGCACTTTGAGTTCACTACAACACTTAAAAAGCAGTGATATTAATTTGATTTGTTTCGATGTTTTTACAGGTGAATAGTGTACCGGTAAAGTCTAACAAATAATCATTGTTAAAAAAGAGGTTCTCTGGAACTCAGCTGCTCAAGCAATTTACCCCCCGATATGATACCTCTTTTAATACAGAATAGGGTAAAAATGCACCTGCAACTGCACAATGAACTACTGTGCCTCAGTGAAAACACCTCATACATAAGAAAGCTTTTCTTCAGAAAAGAAAGCTTTTTTTCAACATGAAGCAATTTTCAGTACAGCACAGTTTTGATGCAAAATGTTCTCCTAGAAAGAAAACTAATCCCTAGATGCAGCAGACTTGTGGGCCAACATAGGGGCGTCCCCTGCCGCTGCTCTCATTTCATAAAACACTGGCACTGCATTTCCCTAAAGCGCTAAGGGCCAAACTATTTAAACTTGCTCCCCGTACGAACAACTTACTAAATGAATGCCTGGACTATGTCATCGATTAAACAGCACAGTCTTTCTCATATGATTCATAGGCAGGGTGTGTGCATTCAGCCACATAATCTCTCTTTTTCATTTCAGCACCTCCAGAATTGCCTTCTAAACACAAATAATGACAGTGGCAGCAAAGCTCTGCCAGCCTATCCAGAAGCTAATATGAAATGAGTTGATCATTTGGCTGATTCATATTTTTTCCTCTACCCAGAAGGATAGCTCTACCATGCGGCAGTCAGATATTTGTTTTGCTGCATGCTAAGCAGCAATATACTGAGAAGACGACAATGTGATTACATTCACGATACACGTTCACGGAATGAAGCCATGGACAAGTGTATGTCTCAAACAGATGTTCATATTGAAGTTGCTATTAACATCATTAATGTACTATGATATTACAGACCAGGAAACATGGCAAAGCGTATGTAGTGCTTGACTTCACTGTGACTATGGTGGGAGACCAGGAAAGACCAGTGGGCTTTGGGTCTAAAAATTTTAGCAGTGGACAACATGAAGAAAAATAAATGAAGGAGTCACTTAAAGACATTACACCCAATCTCAGATAAAACACTTGATTTTTTGGGGTGAAAACGTGTTGAATATTGCCAACAGTCATCCACTTTGTGAATGCTACTTCAGTGAACCAGCGAGCACGTTGGCATCATAGGAGATGTACCAAAACAAACCCACACCATAACAGAGGATCTACTTATAACGCTTTTATTACATACTTACGAATAAGCAAATTATATTATTTACCATCATGGCGGTGAGAGGGTGGGGGTGTCTTCTTCCCAGGGAGGGGTGTGACATATATTAAAAAGCATTGCATTACGGCAATACCATTCATTCCAAGAAACTCAGTCAAACCTAATGAAATAACTGAATAACGCACTTCACAAGGCTATGTCCAACTCTATGAAATAACTGAAACCCGAGTAATTTTAAAACCTTGCACCCAAACCTCCCCTCCATCTTTATTGCCTTAATAACATTTGCCTATATTAAATGAATTCCATTTAAATAGCCCCGGTTGCACAAATAATTTGTGTAGCCAGGTTGAAAGAGTTAGGAGTCAAAGGCAGCATAATTAGACGGGACGATTCTGAAACCTAATACAAGATGTAATTAAGGAAATTAATAAGGTGTCAGCCCCTTTTCAGTGGGTGCTCCGCCTGATGATTAATCACAGCCTGGGCTAATTTGATTTGTGACAAGGAAAGGGTTGACTTGGTAAGTCAGTTCGGAGAGCCCAACTCGACAGCATATGACATTAATAAAACATGAATAGTGGGGGTTCAGCGAGGAACAAAAAAATCCCCTTGCAATCCACAAGAAGCGGCCAGATTAAAAGGTGACTAGATAGCCTTGTGACAAAGTCATCGGCAGCTGAGTGTCTGCAATTTAATCTGTGTCTCTATTGTTCCATTACTGTTATCGCTGAAGAATGTGACATTGCCCCTTTTGAAATCAACACATGTGGACTGGAGTATGGAACTAAAATGTATTTGACGGCAAAAGATCAAAGAATAAAAGACAAGGCCTGTAAATCGGTTTTCTGACAATGAAATGGAAGGTGATGTTTTGTTTTTTTTTTCCATGGTTGCCCCCACGACAGTTGAAGGTCACAAATCACGGGACATCCACAAGCATGCAGATGAGTTTGTAATTGACAGAGTTCAGGTGGTGCTCACTCCAGGTGATGTTGAATCAAAAGCTGTGAGGAACGACGCAAACAGCATGTCATTTAGTCCTCCTGTGACAATGAGTTTTTTCCTTGTATGTGGGTCCAGTGGTCTGTTTATCATTTATTCTTGTTTTTCCACTACTGTGAACCACAGAAACACAGTAGCAGGAACATCTGGATAAAATGATGCAAACTTCTTTTACACAAAGCATCTGATTTTAAGCTTTGTTGAGTCAGTTAAAAACAAGTGTTAACTGTGCATATTTTTTTTTACATTCTAAATGGTTTCACTTCAAATACCGCTCAAATAATTATTCATCTTAAGAAACACTCATTCACAGAACTCTCCTGAATATGGAAACAACCACATATTGAAAGTATGCATCGCTACTCCTCTACACTAATCGGGTATTTTGCAAAACGCATATTTCCTTTGATCCTTCTTGGTTGTGAAAAAGTTACATTTGAAAGTGAATTTTTCTGAAAACTATGATTTGCGTGTATCTGTTTAGGTATAGAAAATACAAAATGGTGACTTTTTCCAAATTCATGCCCATCAAGTACAGGTGTTTGTTTCAGTGCATGACCTACAGTAGATCTACAGTAGTATACTGGTGTTATATCACAATCTATGGAGAATGATCTGCAGGAAGAAGACCCAGAAGGAACCACCAGGAGAGAGAAAGACACGCAGGAAGATGACCCATAAATGCACCACCATGAGAGAGACACGCAGGAAGACGACCAAGAATGAACCACCATGAGAGAGGGACACTGAGGAAGAAGACCAGAATGCATCACCATGAGAGAGAGAAACACACAGGAAGAAAACCCAGAATGCACCACCAGGAGAGAGAGTGACACACACGAAGACCACCAAGAAAGGAAAACCCCAGCTTTGGGAAAATAGCACCGATGCCTGGTGGGCGTCATGGGAGTGACTAAGGCTAAGGGAGACAACCCCTACAGAAAATCCTACCCTACAGAGGGTTGTGTCAGGAAGGGCATCCGGCATAAAAACTTTTGCCAAAACCAAATATGGAAATCACATTAAAGACTCCTATACCGGATCAGTCGAGGCCCGGGTTAACAACGACCGCTGTTGACCTACAGGGTGCTGGTGGAAATTTGATTACTGTAGGTCAAAGAAGGAGAGGAGGAAGGCGTGTGGGTAGGAAGAGAGAGACAGGGAAACCTAAGAGCCTAGGTCTAAGAGTAGGGACTCTGAATGTTGGAAAAGGTAGAGAGTTGGTGGACATGATGCAGAGGAGAAAGGTATACATACTGTGTGTCCAGGAGACCAAGTGGAAAGGTAGCAAGGCTAGATGTTTAGGAGCAGTGTTCAAGCTGTTTTATCATGGGGTAGATACAAAGAGAAATGGAGTAGGAGTTATCTTGAAGGAGGAGCTTGTTAGGAATGTCCTGGAGGTTAAGAGTGTCAGGTAGTGATGAGCCTAAAGCTTCAAATTGAAGGGGTGATGTTCAACGTGGTTGGTGGGTATGCTCCACAGGTAGGATGTGAAATAGTGGAGAAATTCTGGTTGGACCTTGATGAAGCAATACAGAACATCCCCAGAAGTGAGAGAGTTGTGATCAGTGCAGACTTGAATGGACATGTTGGTGCCGGAAAGAGAGGTGATGGGCAGGTTTGGCATCCAAGAGAGGAATGCAGAAGGACAGAGGGTGGTTGATTTTGCAAAAAGGATGGAAATTTGCTCTGAGGATGTTGATAGAGAAAGCTTATGACAAGGTGCACAGAGAGGAACTATGGTATTATATGAGGAAGTCTGGAGTGACAGAGAAGTATGTTAGAGTGGTGCAGGACCTGCATGAGGACTAAGACAGTGGTCAGGTGTGCTGTAGGTGTTACAGAGGAGTTCAAGGAAGAGGTGGGACTTCACCAGGGATCAGCTCTGAGCCCCTTCTTGTTTGCTGTGGTGATGGACTGACTGACAGATGAGGTTAGACAGGAATCTCCATGGACTATGATGTTTGCAGATGACATTGTGACCTGTAGTGAGAGCAGGGAACAGGTAGAAGAGAAACTGGAGGGACAGAGTTTGGCCCTGGAGAGGACAGAGTACATGTGTGTTAACAAGAGGGACCCAAGTAGAAGAGTGAAGTTACAGGGAGAAGAGATAAAGAAGGTGGAGGATTTTAAGTAACAAGTGTCAACAGTCTAGAGCAATGGAGTGTGTGGAAAAGAGTTGAAGAAACGTGTGCAGGCAGGAGAAGGATGAGTCTTGAAGTGCCAGGCAGGAGGTCTAGAGGAAGACCAGAGAGGTGGTTTATGGACATAGTGAAAGAGGATATGAAGGGAGTTGGTGTGAGAGTAGAGGATACAGAACATAGGGTTCGATGGAGACAAGTGATTCGCTGTGGTGACCCCTGAAGGGAAAAGCCGAAAGAAGAAGTAGTTAAAATGATCTCTCAACAGTTAAAGTCTCCCAGAAATAATGGTTTGCCCAACGTATGTATCACAAACTGTCCATTACCATACTTATTACTATACTTAATTTATTTTCTAATTAGAATTTATGGTATGGTAGAATGTACAATATTAAGATGAATGTGTGGAATTTTTGGTTTGGAATTTAAAAAAAAAAATCATAGAACCACATTTGTTTTAACACAATTGTGAATTCTTTCTGCTGATGTTTCAAATTTGGGTGTTTTACGCTAATTTATGTGTACAAGTCCTCCGATTACATGTCACAAAGCACTATCTATAGAAAGAAAAAAATAGGAATTTCACTTCTAGAATAGCAACGCCTGAAATAACTCTTCTCACTTCACTCCTGGCATCAATATGACACTATTAGGCACATATGCGCATACAAAAATAGAAAACGGAGATATATTTAAATGTGGATGAACATATACTGACACATACTTCAACCTATGGTGGCTACACATGGCTGCATTTTTGTTCAGGAGCCTCCAAAATAGTTCTTGTTCCAAATCTGTAATTTCCCACTTTTTAATCTTGTGATATGGACTTGACAGGGTCACAACCTGCGTAACGGAGTGAACCCAAAAAGTCCATTCTCAGAGGACTGTAGCGAGTACAATGACAGAATCAAAAATAGTCAACCATTATAACCAAGTCCCTGTAGATGTGGACAACTGGTGGTATTAGTCATACAATTACATCTGTGACTGAGGACAGATGTTGCTAATTAAGATGTCATAAGCACTCAGCATTATTACCAGAACGAGCTCTTGATCCCTATTCAGACTCTGGATGTTGTGTATGCACTTGTGTAAAGCTGCAATTTGCATATTCATAACTCGTTAATGTAAGGTGGGTGTGTGTGCAGAAATGACATGCGTGCACGTTAGAAAGGAACAAAAGTGATAAAGAGCATACAATTATAGGGTAAGTGTGAAATATGAGGCGACTTCTGTAGAAGGGAAGTTGCAAGTAACAGCCAAACAGATACTTCTCACTTCACTGTTGAATATGATGGCAACTAAAAATCTCTTACATGGGTCAGTTGGGGGTTTTTTTGTTTTTGTGTTTTGTGTTCTTTGCGTCTTACCCTGCGATTGTGGGTTGGGAATGTCAACTTGTAGTGTATGAATGTAACTGTAATACTGTCTTATGAAAAGTCAAAAATATAGATTTTTTTTATATAAAAAGCTGTGTTGTCCACTCTGAGTGCATTAGTAAAGGCAATGTTTCTCAAATAGTGGGCCGATGCCCATTGGGGCGTGTGTGACCTCTGGGAACATGCTTTTTTTATTTTTATTTTTTGTCGTACCATTATGCATATTTAAAAAGGGATAAAAAGAAAGAGAGACAGATAATGACAAACGAAATTCTCCCTAAAACTAAAACAAGGAAACATAATGAAGCCTATGTAACGCTTGGTTTCACTGTGACTACGGTGGGAGACCTGGAAAGACTGGTGTTTGGGTCTAAAAATGTTGAACAGTAGAGAGCATGAAGACAAATAAATGACGGTGTCACTTAAGACATTACACTCCAATTACGCTGATAAAACACTGGAGGGTTTTTTTTTGGGGGGGGGGTTGCCAAATAACATCAACAAAACAACAATCATCCCAATATATGAATGCTACTTCAGTAAACCAGTGAGCATGTTAGCATCATACGAGATGTAACAATGCAAACCCATACCATAGCAGAGGACCTACTTATAAGGTTATTACAACTTTATAGACAAATTATATTTATAGTTGTGGTGCCACGTGGCGGGGGTCCTCGGGGGGAGCATAACAGAAAATAATTAAATAATTGAGAAGCACTGAGACTGAGTAAAGAGGATACTAACTTTTTTCCACAGTCCAACATAATGGGCACTATAGTACTGAGTATTACTGTTAAAAAAACATACAAATCAGACAAACATGTGTAGTCTGGTTATTCTCACCATACATTATAACACATATGGTCATATCAACCAATCAAACTTTATTTATAGAGCACTTTTCATGCAGGCAAGTGCATCACTGAGTGCTTTACATAATAAAAACATTCCCACCCAAACCACACCCCTCTGTTTGCAAACAGAAAAATTAAAAAGTGAAAGAAAAAATAAAGTAATAAAGCCAAAACATAAAATAGTATTAATTTGTTGTCAGTTGTTACAATATTTACCAGGCTGGGTACAGAGGCAGCAGTAAGGAAACGTCATCAGGGAAGCTGTCTGTCCCGAGAGCTGCAGGTCAGCGACAGCCACCCAGGTCAGACACAGGAACCAGATGAGGCCCCAGGCAGCTACCACAGAGTACAGCTCTCCAGACAGAGTGCTCCCTCAGAGTACCTAAAATGTCAATAAAATAAGTAAAACTAATAAACAGCAGCGTTAAGGTAAAAGCAAACACTAGTAAACAATGGGTCTAAAATAAAAAATGTATACATAAAAATGAATGAATAAAATAACTAAAACTAAGTAAAAGCTAAATTAAAGAGGTAGGTCTTGAGCCTGTTCTTAAAAACATGAACGCTCTCTGCGGCCCTGAGGTCGTCCGGCAGACTGTTCCAGAGATGTGGACCATAAAACTGAAAAGTCATATGGTGATGTTTGTCCTGCTGAACTCGTGGGCAGACTGTCAACCATGTGGCAGAGGAACAAGTTCTACATCAGGGCCTTTTGCTCTAAAAAAAAAAAAAAGATGAAAAGCAAGTATATAAGGCTGTTCCACTTCATTGTTTTTGGGGTTGTTTTCCTGATTCCGACCATCACCATCATGATTTCCTGCCCAAAAAACATCAATAGTTAAAAACAGCATAAAAATTGCTGCAGCTCTGAATCAATTAAGAGCATGAGATCTTGAATTAGAATTTAATGAACTGGGATTTATTTCAGCTTTATAAAATATGTCAACGTGAACATCAAGGTTTGCAAAAAATGAAATTATAATTGAGGGTAATAACTGAAAATGTGAAATATTCAAGTCAAGCATGTCAAGTTAGACTTCTTAATATGCTACTTGTTTGCACTACATTAATAGATGCTTTTTGCCCTAAAATATTTAAATATTTGGACATAAAACAATGTCTGAAAACCCTGAATGTTGCATTATGGTGCCTGGTGTTTTGGTTTTCCTTTACAAAAATTAAAATAATCATCATCATCCAACAAATACTAATGACATATATTGGTTAATTAAACTCAACTGAATGAATGTTTAGTGCTCCAGATTTCTCACATCCCCTACATAAAGCTGGAGCATGTGGTCTTTTTTTTTTTAGAACAAAAATGAATTACCCCTTTTGCATCATTGTATTGAAATGTTACAGGTGTCAGGGGCGCTCAGGGTTTGATTAATCACACGTGTTTTCAGACAGGTAGGAGATTCTTGATGGACATCTGTAATTAGTGATAGCTGATCAGATGCATGGAATGATGTCGGGTCCTTTGATCTGGGCTATGAAGAGACAGCTGCAGAAGGAAATAGATTTTTTATTTATTGCACTTATTCTCTGATTTTCAGGCTTCTTTAATGCGTCTCTAAAATATTCAAATGAAGTCTATTGTCACATCCATACGAAGAGCCAAGTCAATAGAACTATAGTTTTAGATGATTACAGTAGCAGTAAAGATGCAACAGTTAATGTTACATATAATTTCTGCAATTAGATTCACGTACATCTCCCCACCTTATCTTATAACCTGAACATTTAACACAAGAGTTGGAACACACAGAAAAATATAATTCTGCAGCCCTGTGTTTTTATTTTCATTTGTAGTAGTGGACACCTCAACAGTAATTTGACACGAGGCCACTGACATAACACCCACTGTGTTTTTCAAGTTTGAAAACTTGATGCAAGTCTATTTCACCCAAACACATGTCAGAAGAGTTTGTGTTAGAATCACTAACAAAGACAGAGGCGTCAATCACCTGCTACACTCGCCACCTGAAATAACACCTGCCTGGAGCTAATTCCTCCATGGCCTTACTAGACCACAAGGCAACGTGTGGGCTGGCGTCGACAGGTTATGAATGATGGGAAGAAACTACATAAATAAGACTGAGGGTATATAAAAAAAGAGAGAGATAGAGAAGGACATAATTAAGTGCATCGACTAGACATGATGATACATATTGTAAGTCTGTACACATATTTTCCTCAAGAAATGGATGAAGCTACGGGGGCGGAATAGGCCGACCTGTCAGGGATGCGGTGTGCAGGAGGTGTGTAGGTGTAAATAGCAGTCAGGCTATCTGGCACAGTTGTATGGTGCCATGCCAGTTGTAATAGAGATGTGAGTGGCCCACTGACAGCCAGTCGCTACCCGGCCAGGGCTGCTCATGAGGGGAATATTTACTTTGATTTGACGGCGATCTGCTGCATCAGTCGAACACAGTCACAGCGCCAACATTTACACTGCGCAAACAACAAAATATATCCCATGAGTGGAAGTCAATATACCTGTCTGCTAGACGGACAGAATGGCAGACACACGGTCCAACCTGGCCTCCACTGGGCCCTGTGCCTCCAGCAGCATCCAACGCAAGGCGTCTAGGTAGAAGCACATGTCAAAGATCATCTCAAGTGATTACTTCTCCTTACTTCACTGCACAAAATGACTGTCATATTAGACATAAAGATATTAGACAAAAATAAAACTAAACAAAAGATTTCAATTTGACAGTCTTCAAGGATTACAGTTTTTCAATCTGGAATTATTTGTGTACATTGTCCTTTGTCCAGATCCAAGGCATCTCTGTTTATCTCTGTCAAAGTGGAAAAACCTTCACTTACACAGAAAAGGGGGACTATACCACAATCTCTCCCCCATCTACAATATTGTCCTACACACTATATCAAAAAGATTTTCTACTTGCAACCCACGCATACAACTGAGTTTCAGGTAAAATAGAACTCAACAACTGTCATTAAAACCTCTACCTGAGGGTCATTGAGAGTCCTCAAGAGACAAAGCCTTCACCTGATGACACCACAACTTGGGTGGGTCACCCCAACAGAGCTTAAATATTAGAGTTTCCAACCATGAATTGCAAAAGAGTCAGTCTAGTCCTGCATTCAATTACCTAGAAATCTGGTATTATGAATTTGTGGATTTCTGTGTGTGCGTGATGACCACATGCCATGACAGACTCCCAAGGTTTAGGGTTAAGGTGCCGTTTCTGGTTGAGTTTAGGCTTATAGTTAAGTTAGAATTTGTGACATGTATACTCCGTGACAGAAGACCCACAAGCAGATTGACTGTTTTAAAATACAAGTATTTATTTTGTGTTCGGACAGAACCTACAACACTTACAATTATCAGATTTGAACTATACTAATTTATACTAACAAAAAACACCACCAAAAACACGGGAATAACATTATCAAATATAAATCAAAAACCCACAACAGGAAAATCATAAACTACAAAGAAATACAAAATCACTCATAAGAGGAAAAAACAACTAATCTAAAAAGAACAGGTAAGTAATCAACAAAAAATGCTCTAAGAGGATATATCTTAGTTAATTTAAATCAAATACACATTCCAACAGGATCAAGACTTGAAAACTCAAAATCTAAACTAGAAATAATTCATTCTTACAGAAGGTCAGGAAAAACAGGACAGGAACGGCAACGCGACAAGGCTCTCCAGAGGATCACATCTCAACAGTCCAACAAAACAGGGGTGACGACACGGACCTTTTATACAGAGGGGAAAAGGGCAGGTGAAAACACTTGGGAATAATGACAACAAGACACAGGTGGGTAGGGATCAGGGGTAAAGCTCGAGACACACAAGGATGCACGCGGACAAAACAGGAACTATACAAAATAAAAGCATGAACGACAATACAACTGACAACTTGACACACACAGAACATGACAGAATTAATGTTAAGCTTAGGGTGAAGGTTGGGGTTAGGGTTAAGGGGAGGGTGATGTTATGGTTAGGATTAGGGTTGGATTTAAAGATTGGGTTTGGGTTGCGGTTAGAGTTAGGGTTAAGGTTTGGGTGATGTTGGTGTTATGAGTGGGGCTAGGGTTTTAGATTAGATACCTTTATTGTCCAACCCGGGGAAATTTCAGATTACAGCAGGTAAATACAAAGAGTAGAAAAACAGAGGGGCTAAGGTTGGCGATAGGGTGATGTTGGGGTTAGGGTTGGGGTTAGGGTTGGGGCTAAGGTTGGCGTTAGGGTGATGGTTGAGTTAGGGTTAGGTTTAGGGGAATCACAAAACACGATAAATGACATGTGAACAAACGCCACCCAGTAACGCACCATATGCACAGAATGCAGAGCGAGACCATGCTGGCCTAATGTGTCTGACATATTAATTAATATGACACATGAAGGTTTTATAAATATCATCATCACTTACTACTGCTAACATGCTGTGAACAAAGGTGCAAATGTACCTACATATTTGACACGTGGACTGACTGAAAATGTGCCATACCATTCCTTACTTTAGACACTTCTCTTGAAATCTTTGGGGAAAGTACATCTACTCAAAATGCAAAAACTACTTAAAATTGGAAACACACAGCTAAAAAAAAAAAAAAGTTTCACTCTTGTCAAATGCCTGTCCAATTGAGCACTACAAACAGACCTGGGGTAAGATCACGCCTCTTGTGACGACTTTGGGAACATACAGACGGGAGATGAGAGTGAAAGGAAAAGGCAGAGGTGGTGGCTGAGGAAGACGAGTAGTCAAGAACAAAAAAAAAGAGACTTAATTGGCAATATTGGGATGATATTTTCCCTGCTGTCTATCCAGGTATGACATCACCTGTGAAGTGGCTGAGGCGACATGGTCAGACCTCGACAGACCCATCAGCTCTTAAGATCCTGTTCTGTTTAGTATTGCAGGGTCATGTTAGAATATGTATATATGTATATGTATAACGCACGATGGGTTTATGTTCACATATTGTATTGATCCCTCTGTCATCATTCTACTTTTCTTTACCCTTGTTTTTGGAAGAAAAAAAAAACCCTCAAGTCCATTATTTTTCTGATGCCGTTCTGCTCTGGTGTTTATTGAAATGTGAAAAGCATCACAGAAGCAACAAATTGATAGATTTTTGTATCATCACAGTTTATAGAACAGTTGTTGCTTCATTCAACATTCAACCCTGCAAAGGATAAAGCGGGTTTGAAAGATGAATGAATTAATATTACAGTTAAATTCATACACTGGCAAGTATGTGAAGAAACGGATAGAAATTCTGTTGACAATCAGTAAGAAATGCACTGATAAAAAACGGAAATTAGAATCAATCAAGAATCTTCTAATCAAGATGCGATTGAAGAAGTCATCAGGGGTGTGAACCTGGAGAAAATAATCTGAAAAATAGAAATTTGGAGATATGGAACCATTTCTAAACTGCAGGGAAAATTTACCAGCACACCCACATTGGTTCAGCTCTTTATACTGAGCAGGGCTTGTAGGATTTAGGAAGTCAGAAGTCAACATATGTCTCTATGTGACTCATGCAGTTCAGTTATTCATGTTTTTTCTTTGTCATGGTACCTGTTTCTTGTTTTTTTTTTGCGCTCATTGTGGGTTTTATTTATTTTGTTTTGTTTTTTCTGTTGTCTCTGATCCTGTCATTGTGGTTTATGAATGTTGTCTTGTTGTGTATAAATGTAAATGTAATATTGTCTCATGAAATTTTTAAATAGAATAATGTAAATTTTAAAAATGATTGGTGAGATTTTGGTGGATTATATTATATTTGACTGGTTTTGTTTAGACCTCTGACACAGTGCATCAAATGTAACAAGATGCATTTAAGCAATCTGCAGAAACAGTCAAATTCCCACATTAAGTATTTCCTGTCATGCTGTACTGCATTCTGTGGATCTGTGGATTCGTGCTGAACGTTTCTGCGAATGCCGTCCGTTTTTTAACTCTCCCCAGATGTCGGACATCATGCAGGGCGTCTTCTTGGCAATAGACGCAGATGCTGCCATTGACTCTTTGGTCACAGCCGCCAGCTGATTCCCTTCACCAACGCAGCATTCTCCCTGGCAGCAGTTGCAGGTGTTGCCCTTTCTGATGTGTCCTACCTCCTGCCAGATTGTGCATCATTATGCTGGCATTATTGTTCAGGAGACCACTGTGTAATCATCACAGACCTTTTCTATTTATATGTTTGTTCTTCGTTG
The DNA here is from genome assembly GCA_029814585.1 of Gymnapogon annona. Taxonomy (NCBI): domain Eukaryota; kingdom Metazoa; phylum Chordata; class Actinopteri; order Kurtiformes; family Apogonidae; genus Gymnapogon; species Gymnapogon annona. The sequence continues at coordinate 15,999,418 of JAPTHA010000023.1, read as the reverse complement.
CCACTGTTCATTTCTGATAGGCTACATTGTCATGTCTTTGGTCTGCTCTTTTGTCATACATTTCACTTGGCTCCTGAATTTTGTTTTTTTTTCTCCTGTTTTTGTAGTGAAAGGAATTCTTTAATTTGCTGACTAGTGTGTATATGCAGGTTTTTATGCCAAATGCAAGCCTATGAAAACTTCAAGACAGTGAAGTTTATGGAAATAAACTTGACCAATGAAGTGTTCTATGCTGAAGTTTTGAATCCAGTCATATACAGTGGAAAAGATAAGGAAAGAACCTTGGCTGAAAAGTGAAATTATGTCCCTTTTCTCAATTATTAATACCACAGCGTGTAAAAAGATATTATCATTTGTTATGTCTTTATCTACTTGTATTACTCTGGGTAAACAAAAACATCGTCATAAAAAATGAAATAACTAATTAATTGATTCCAAACTATGACAAATTGATTTGAGCTTTTATCTGATTATAGTCAAGTGAAAATGAAATTTTCATTATTAAATACTATTTATACTAATACACATGTAGTGCAAATAGACAAATTCAAATACTCTGATACGTGTTGGGCTGATGTTGGTAGACAAGAAAAATGTTTTATCATGTGTATCACAAACTCGCATCCTTTCCCAGTTCTTGATAAATACTCTGTCAAACTGTGTCGAATACCTCAAAAGTCAAATTCGCACTTGACATCAAACCAGTGTACACATACTGATCAAGGTCACATATCCATCATATACACTGAATAAATAAATGCTGCACAAATATTTCAAAGGACTGAAAATAGAGGAAGGAAGCTATTATCCCTCATGTGATTTCCATATTTTATGTGTGTGGGAAAAATACATGACATCCTGACAGATGTTTACATACCTAAATGGGTTGATGTATACATATAAATATATATACATAGTATATGTACAGGAATAACCTGTCTTTCCCCTACATACACTGCTTTGATCATGTAAACAGTTCCATTTAGACATATCTTTCTAGTGTAAGTCAATGTAAATGAACTAAATGCTCATGTTTCTATTGTTAATGCAACATATCAGAGTCTATACTGTCCATGCACATATCTGAAAGAAAACGAAAATGCCTTTCCCTCTTAATTACATGTCACGCTTTAGAGTAGTCCGTGACAATCGCATACTTGTTTTCGTGTGGAATCTGTTGTGTGCGTCACAGTCGACGGCGTCCTCTCGCATACCTGAACACTGACATGTTGGATCATGAACTCACACAAAACGGACCTGATTAAAACGATAGAAGAGTGTAAATAAGCCGCAGAATGCACGTTAACATCTGTGTGTTTTGCTGCGTGTTACACGGTACTCCACATGTTATAGCAAGGAAGACAGGACTTTGGGTGGAAATCCTGGAACATCTGGGAGACTGGGCTTTTCTTTGAAGATCAAATGGGACACGGGAAATTTTCACGGGGTACTTTCACATGACAGAGATGAGATTTATGCATGTGATTGTATTGTCCAACACTATCTGGTCGAGGTGATAAAATCAGAAACTCTAACTCTTGGCCTTACCTGTGTCATCCGGGTCGGGTCTGCCGGGTCTGTACATGATGTGTGTGTCGTGTCTACAAACAGGTAGATCCAAACGCAGAGTAAGAGAAATAAAGCTGAGTTTATTTACATATTCCATTAACATATTCCAAAAGACAAAATCCAAAAACCAGAAGTCTTCCAAAGGCGGCGGTACCGATGTGATTCTTAGACCACGCTCCATGGAAGTGGTGAAGGCCAGAGTCTTTCTTAAAGTCCTCCTGATGATCCAATGCACTGCAGGTGGTTACTGTAAGTTGTGGAGAGTTAGTAAAACATGCCATGTTACATTTTCCCCATGTTTGTATTTGTCGAAGTTAATTGATTTATGTTCATGTGTTTTGTCTATGGGGCCGTGGCTCGGGTGGTAGAACAGGTCTCCTGATCATGTTGACACGTTGTGTCCTTGGGCAAGACACTTCACCCATCTTGCCCATCCCTGTATGAATGTGTGTGAATGATGACCCTGCGATGAACTGGCGACTTGTCCGCGGTGCACCAATCAGTGCACACGATCAGTGCATGGATTGCGGCAGCGCACCAATCACGGACCCAGGCATGGACAGGCACAGACCCATGGGTCCGTGTGTACCCAGGCACGGACCGTGGCCGACAGCCGTGGTCGGTGCGATCTACCCTGCAAGGTTTGACCGACTGTCCGAGGTCCGTGCTTGTCAGAAATATTTCATTAATATATTTTTAACAGCAATGTTAACTTACTTTTGGGAGCCTGCCAGCCAGGTGTACGTTCATAGTTATCAGCTATGTGGGGTTGTGGGGTCGGCCAGTCTCTCTTTACATTGTCTTTTCTTGAAAAGTTTTTCTTAAGAATGACGTTGTAATTAAATCCGTGACCAAGTTACTATCTTCGCCTCCTTCATTCGTATGGGATGAAAAAACTAGAACAACTTTTACTTTAAAAAACTAAAAAAAACTTGTCACGCTACATAAATGATCAATGTTTTTCTTTTCTTACAAATGATCAATTTCCTTATTTCCTGCTTATCAAATTGATGTGTCTGCTCACTTTACATAGCTCCACCGCTCTCTATCGCCTGTGCACTCAAAAGATGTGCATGCACTGTAGCTATAATAGGCCCGCTAGATGGCGCCAGTGAGGCCAAACTTGACGCTGACGACTTAATGCCACAGGCCGCCACAAGT
>JAPTHA010000023.1:15848615-15858619 GCA_029814585.1 Gymnapogon annona | reverse complement strand
GGGTGGGGTGGATAGGATAAAGTTGGGGTGGGGGGGTGTCACCATTATGAGGAGGAGGTTCCCAGACTCTGCCTTGAACAACAAAGTGAGGTGTGGTCCCATCAGGAATGCCAGGTCTGCAGTTATTGTTGCTCTACTTTTGTTAGAAATGACCATCACGCCCCAAAGAGCATTTTTCACTCCCTTGTTCCAGCGATAAAAGTCAAATGTAGTGGAGGTTGTAGAAATATCACATCGCAGGTGAGACAGTGGCACAGAGCTCTACCCTTCACAAATCACTTCAATACTTATTGGCAAAACAGCAGCAGCAAAAACATAACAGCTTCGGGCTTCACGTAATCATCATTACCCAAAACAGAAAACACTTTTAAAGTGTCTTAATCCTCCCATCATTATCTCAATTTGATGTCGTTAGGAGGCAGGGGCATATTCAACATGGATCTTGTAATAGTGCCATTAAAAGCAAAAAAGAAAAAAAAGGTTCCGTAATTGTCTATAATATATGTTTTAGCTTTCAAACTGTAACTCAGTTGAATGACATATTACGGGTTTTGTCAAATTCATGAGGTGCAACTGAAATATGTTGTTTTGTGTGAATTTGACACAGTAGATTTAACTTTGCAATGCTCTGAAAGATGCTTTAGTTGGCTGGTGTAATAGTGTTGCCTTATTATCGGCTGAGTTAAGAGATTCACATATAACTGTATTACAATTTCACATATTTGCAGGTTGGTTGGGAAGGGGGACGTGGGGGGGGGGATTGGCAAAGCTAGTATTACAGTAATACAATCTGAAGTTCCAGTAGAGTTCGCTTTAAATTGAAATGTTTTATGCCTGAAGCAAATGACTTTTAATGTAGTATTGACATAAATTGAATTGGGAATATGGTATGTATCGTTTTGTAGGTGTTCTTGATGGTATTTTAGAATCAGTTCCTGTTAAACATTCAATATGTAAAAATATAGGAGGTTGTATTGCAGAAACTGGATGTAATTATGTTTTTGCTTTTTTTAGCAACACTGAATAACCACAATATGTGATTTGTGTTTTCATTACCATAGAAGTTGTTGTTATTATTTGCCTACAGAGGGGGCAGGTTCCCATCCACAGGGTCCACAATGTGTCACTGCCAATTCAACAGCCAGTCAGAGCAGACTTCCTCTTCCTGTTTCGGTGTTATGGCAGGTGGCTTCCAGCATTTAGGTCCCTTACTGTTGGATGGGGTTGAAGAGGCAAGGGATGTTGAGTTGGTTTCCATCTGCCACACCCCTACTAGAAGTCTGTGTAAATTCCCATTCTACTATTACTACTACTACTCATTCCACTTTTAAAACCAGTCTTAAAACACATTTTTACTCTTTGGCTGTCACGATACAACAAGGTTGGACCCAGAAGCAGACACACACCGGAAAACGTATTAACAAAAATGGTTTTATTTTAATTTCAAGGTATTATATTTTTCCAATTCTGTTCTCATCTACAAATTTCTAATAACAAAAAGCGACGCCAAAAAACACGTGAATAATCTTAACCAAAAATCCTACAACAGGAAAATAATAATATCAACAACTATAACGAAAAATCACACTTACGTGGAAAACGGTCACAATGTTGTAAATTAATATTAACACTAAACCAACTCCACTATTCACCTTAACACTAACGTTCCCACTAACCAATACTCTCTCAGAATGAGCGCCACGAACCAGTCAGACCCTCTGGAGAAGACAAGACGAAACTGACACTAGACTGGAGGACACACGCTGACTTTATACACAGAGGACACCAGGTGTGGGACATTAGGAGGGAATCGGACATTGGACACAGGTGTGATGGGAACAGGGTGTGAAGCTACAGCACACATGAGGAGAGGAACGCTGGACAACAGACCTACAAAATAAAACCGACAATTATGCACACAAACCACCACCTGACATTGGCTTTTAGTCAGAAATTATGCTAATTTTATTTGTTTCTTTTATTGCTCTTATTGAAATTAATTTTATTTGGTTTAGTTTTACTGTGTTTTATTACTTTTAGGACCGTTTTATTTGCCTTGCGTTACCTAGTTTTACTTTGTTTCATTAATTTTAGGGCTGTTCTTGCTGACTGTTTTATGTGCGTTGCGTCTCTGAGTATTTTATAATTGTTCTGTTATACTGTGCTTTTTATCTGCCCAATGTACAGCACTTTGTTTCAGCTGTAGCTGGTTTTAAAGTGCTTTATAAGTAATGATGGCATGGCATGGTATGGTATGGTATGGTACTACTAGAAGCTATATATCTACATTCTACTACTAGAACCAATATATCTAGATCAACTAACTGCCACTTAGTCACCAGCGTATGAAATTTGCATCCAGTAGACTTTCACATGTTTATAATCAATGAGGCTCTGTAGGAGAGTATGGATGATGACGTTGTTGGTGTGTTTTTTGATCATGGAAGGCTGTAGGGATTCACATATAAGTACATGTAATAAATGACACTCTTGTAGCTACATAAAGGGAAATGTAAGGACCTTTGTTGTAATATTTTGTGTCATCTAGGATTCCCTTATGGCGACCACTAAAGTGCAAAACATCCATGTGAGAGCCATTGTTTTCTTTGTCAGTGTCATTCAATTACAGGATATTATATAGGTATTGTACCAAATCACCTATCACCATCCACTAAAAAAACTGGAATAGAAGTGCGTTCTCAGCTACTGTAGAAAAATAATGGACTCGCGCCTTCAATAAAATTACCACATTCCGCATGATTGTACTATACTCAAGATGATTTTATGCTAATGAAAGCATAATTATGAGTATTCAGTTCCATATCTATGATCACAGTCCCCTAAACGTACTCATTGGACTGAAGTGTTCCATGAAAATGCAGAGTGTTTATGATGCCCTTTTTTTGGGAGATGGGTTACGACAATAAACTGGTCCCATCCTTCCTTTGCAACTGAAAAAAAATTGTGTGTTTTGTGAAAGCAGATTATAATGGTGGAGGATGAGGAGGTGAAGATGAGCCTGGATTTTTTTTTGTTCACAATGAGTAATTCCCCCCGATGATACAATAAATCAAAAGCTTACATTTATGAATAAGCCCAATGAACACCATCCTGACCATTCTCTAGCCTTTCCACCATCACCGAGGAGCCCAGATCAGGTTAACCTGTCTACTCTGGGGTCAACCATGAGTAATGGGCTGCTTTCTTCAGCCCACCCAGTTGGTAGGACTGTGTTTGAGTCTGTGGTGTGGCACGGACCCTGGTGAAGTATGAGTATGTCTGAATGGAAATGAAGTTCAGCAGGGAACTCTGTTAACCTTTGGTCTTCTAATAGCTTTCTACTCTCTGAACACACTGGCGGCTGTTTAAGACATTAGTCAAAGGCAGTGTGTGCTTCACGTGCGTGCGCTGTAGGTGTTAATGTGTGTCGCTGTGCTTGTCTGGACATGATATGTTATCCTTTTACCACAGATAGAAGAGATTAACTGATGTGGAAGTTTAATAATAGGATGTTGGAGCAGAATGCAAAGAAGACGTCATCCATAATACATTAACTGGAGTTAAGTGTGGGAAATTTGCCAAAAAATGCCAAATTAAAGGTGATCATCTTGGATGTGTGGTGCTGCCATTAGGTGGCGATGTAGGCTATGATGCACCCAGCTCGAATAAACAAAGTACAAGAAGCATTTTTATGTTGACTAAACTGGCCAGTGATATGTTCATGAATGAGGCTGGAATAATGTAATGCCCTCATCAGTTGTATGTGTATGTTTTCTTTTTTTCTATGTTTTATTTTGATTTCTCATTAGACAATGTTACAGTTGCATTCATACATTACAAGACGACATTCACAAGCCACAATGACAGGATCAGAGACAACAGACAAAAAAAAGGACAGAAAAAACACATGAAGAATAAACACATCAATAAGTGAAAACATACAGACATATGCTGACCTTTGACCTCCTAAGTCCTACAAGCCCCGTTCAAGTATATAGAGCTGAACCAATTTGGTGTGGTAGTAAATTTTCCATGTAGTTTATAAATGGTTCCATATCTTGTAGAACATCCTACTTCTTTTTTCCATCCAGTAGGTTATTTTCTCCAGGTTCACACAACTGTTGACTTCTTCAACCACATCTTGATTGGAAGGGGGGCCGGGTCTAATTTCCATTGTTTATTAATACATTTCTTAGTGATTGTCAATAGAATTTATATCTGTTTCTTAGCACACTCTACATGTATGTTCTTATACTTAGTTAGAATATACATGAAGAAGCAAAAAAAAAGTGTAAACCACCTCAAGTAAGGAAAATTAAGGCTAGAAGTGTTTTTTGTGTAAATTTCTATAAACCTTTTCCAATGCAAAATGTCCAGATGTGCAAATACATTCATTTTTGTGAATCCACCTACTGAGACATGAGAGATGAAAACTGAGGAAGCAGAGAAGCAGGATGATACCCCATCCTTCAACTACACTGTAAATGGTTCAAAAAGCATAAAACCAGTGTATATAGTGCATTTCTTAACATGCATATTTCTTAACATGCACATACATATTTCTTAACATACATATTTCTATTTCATGCTAAGTCACACACTGAAATTTCCCCGAGTGGGACTAATAAAGGTATATCCATTCTAATCTAATTTTAATTTTGACATTACTCAACCTTTATTTAACAGATCAATTCCAAACCGTTTATAATTTACAATAGTAACTTGGCTTAGCATAACAGGCAGGCAAAACATTAAAAACAAAGATACAAATAATATAGTTACACTTGTGATTCAGCTCATTTTAAAGGCGGCAATAGGATAAGTATTCAAATCTGCAACAGTGTTAAATGTTCTCCTTTTGTCGCTGTGATTACATTACATGTTATTTCATTACAAGAGCCGCTATACACCTTTGATCAAACATACTTAATGGGTTAGAGCACGGTAATTACCACAGGTTACCTATAAAGGGATTACATGGGGAGGGACCGTGCTGGCGGCTGTGCCTCTCAGGTACAGCTGCACCTCACAAAAGGATTACCAGTGTACATACACAGTAGTGCCATCTGCGAGAGGAACAAATCATGAAAGAGATTACAGTATGTCACCAGAGGCCAACATGTGAGGACTGCAAATGTTCAGAGACACACACAGGAAGAGGAAAAAGGAGGCTAGAAATAGACGTCTCCAGGCATATCTGCTTAGATCATTGTTCGGTGTTTTGAGTGTTTTGCTGCAAACATATGAGATAATGGGGATGCATCCTTTCATGGTCCATTAAATATATTCCTTCACTAAAGCAAAGCTAATGGACATGCACTCAAATATGAAACTGGGAGAAGGTACGGATAAACATTAGGTTAATAATATAGGCTTAACGTCGTGATGATCAGCATTTAATTCAATTAAACATACGTACGTCAGGTGTTGATGTTATTAACCAGTTTCTAGTTATACATAAAATGTGTCAAATGAAATAATCAGAAATGTAACCAGTGGTTTTTGGATTTGTTTCTATACTTTTGTCATTGAAAAACACCTGATTATCTCCTTTCCATGATGTTTTTGAGAAATAAAGGTTGTTTTTGTTGTTCTCATCTTGAAGTCTGGTATCTGTTGAATGAAATGAACCAAAAAGTTACCTGATATCACAAACACTATGTACTATTGAAAATTAACTGGATTTTTATTTTAATTCATTCAATTTGGGGTAAATTAGACTTCTTACACTCTAAAATTTTTTTCAAGTTTAAATGTGCTAAAAAAATTTTAGATGTCTCTTTTGATGACCACATTCTTAATAGCTTATATCACTGGATATTATTTTCTGATGATTTCTTTTGTGTTTGTTAGACTTTGGTTGATTTTGTGTTTGTTGTTATTGTTGGCAGTGCCTACACAGAGCCTTTCCCCATAAACCCCACCTCTGCTAGGCTGTCAGGGGACGAGGACCACGGCCGGACCTCTGAGGAAGAGGAGGGGGTGACGGAGCCAAGCTTTGACAGACAGGTGAGATATAACAGATCACACCAGCGTAGGGGTTGTGTTTTCTACCATCATCTTTCTAGGGACGAAACTTGACCAACTTAAAAAAAAAAAAGGAAAGGTTCCTTTTAATCTAATTGTCTTAAAATAGCGTTATCAGCCCACAAGTAAAACTAATTATCTTTTGTTCCATTTGACTTATTGGACAGGGTTTTCACAGTTCAAATTTAACACATTTCTTTATAAAAAAAAAGAAACAACATATATTAATACCTAATTCTGTGTTACCTGTTTTTATCAAATGTACCAGGACACATTTTACACTTCTTTTTGGCATTCATACATCACGTTGAAGGCAGAAACTAGAAGATGATGTCTCTGTAATGAAGTCTGATGACAATATTATAATTGATGGAGTAAATTAACATTGGACTTACCTTTCTTTTATGTGCCCTAACCCTTGCTTATATATTAAGCTATTAAATATAATTACGAGACGTTGCAGTTGTTTTTGAGTAAAAGGAACAGCAATTTTGAGGCATTATAGCTTAAATCAGAGGACTGTAGACTATGTTGATGCACAGATGAGAATAGATACAGTGAGATAAGACAGAATGACAATATGAACATTAGTATCTACAACAAAGTACATATTAAAAAATACTAGCAAAAAATAGCTTCAGTAAATAAGAAAGCGGTTAAATAAAAAATACTTGAGTTTTTCCAAATATTGGATCTTATTGAAAAATACTATTATTAATACTCTTAGTAATGATACATACAAGTGATTTGAAGTGATAAAAGCTTAGTTTCCCGTGACGCTAGTATAATAGCTGGTTCAGTGGAGTAGGTCCTCATGATAAAGTCAAATGCAGCCATTTCACAGTAACTCAGAGATGGACCCCACCCGTCCTGCTACCAAAATAATATCAGACTTGTCACGTGGCCTGCATTTCCTTGTTTTCTTCTTCTTCAAAGTAAAAAAAATGCAGTAATTTCAAGAAAAACACAAAGGAGAAGGACCGTAAAAGCCACCAGGAACATTGTTTCACTGTGTGTTTAATTTTATTTGGAGGAAATGAGGACAAGTTAGTGCGCTTTTAATGCAGCTCTTGTGAAATCCCCTACAACATGGGCAGAAATAACACTGTCAATGCTGGGTACGACTTGGTGGTAGAGGCTTAAATGGTTATGTTTTGGCTGGGATGTTTTCAGGCCTGTGATTAGCCTCTAAATCAATGGGCAGCATTGTTGTCACCACACACGCAGCCTCTCATACATAATGCATCTGAATTTAAAAGTCCCGTATTTGGGGAAACCTTCGCGTCTATTGAAGCACTGTAATGAAATAATCAGTCTTATTTTGACAGGAGGAAAGCGACAAAAAAAAAAAAGGTAAATTTGTTTTTCTCGTCAGTCTCTTTAGCTCATGTTTGAGAGGAATAAGTGCCCAATGAGAGCCTTTAAACATTTGCTGTGTTCATTCGTCTCCCACTGTTCTCCTTCCCTGTCACCCAGATTGATGGACGATCTCGAGCCTTCTACATCGCCAAGGAGCTTGTCGACTCAGAGACACTGTGAGCATCTGCACTTCTCCATTTCCCCATTTGTTCGGTTTTCCAGCGTGTTTTCTAGCCTATTGGGAAACGTCACAAATACATTGTGTAGGACTTTCCATTACTGCTCATTTGTTTATCATGATAAAAATGCTCTTGTCATATTATTATGATAAACATCACATCTGTAGTACTGTTATGGTGGGATGTGGCATTAGTAGAAATCTAGAAGTATGACATTTTAATCATAAAAAATCCAATATTGGGTGTAATTCTGTGAAAACAAACTTTGTAAGCATTTTAGATGAACGTAGACAAAATAGACCCAAAGATGAAAAAAAATTACTACTTTAATGATATTAATAACACAATTCTATGACATTTTCATTGTCACGTTGTAGTGCAGCCCTGTTAGGGAAAACCCAAAGCACATCAGCATGTCCCGATTTTTTTGTCCATATTATAATGTTCATGTTCTATTATTATGTCATGAGATACTAACACATTATTTTCTAAAGATATAATGGCAATATTGTATATAACGAGGTGTTATTTTGAGATACTGATGTATTGTTTTGCAATACCATCATTATTCATGAGTCTGACAAAGTGTCTCATTACTTTAAGACTCTGCCTCATTATTTGGAGATGCCGAGTCATTATTTTGATCAAGTCCCCTTTTCCGAAAGCGTATTGCCTGTGCTCATGTTTCATCTCCTGCGAGGCTAATTCATGGAACTAAATGCAGTGTATGTAGCTCTGACTCATCTGCAAGCGTGACAGCCCAATTACCCGAGTGTCTCTAATAAATACACCAGCCTCGTCCTTGCTTTGGCGGTGCACTTAACCATTCTCCTGCTGTAGTTTCCTCATCATGCATAATTTAAATAATTCAATGAGCCTTGTAGAGAGATTAACATTGTTCTGTCAAAGGTTTTAATTCCTTTCCAGGGTTTAATTATATCTTGTGTTTTCCTTTTCTTGTTTTCCAGACATGTCAGCGCCCTCAAGTACCTCCAGGAGGTAGGAGAACCTTTTGTTGCCACGACACCGGCATTATTCCGACACTTTTTTTTTTTTTTTTTCATTAAGGCCTATTAAACGTTCTCGAAGACCTGCTGATAACATCGTATCCTGTGTGTCTGCTCTCCTGTCTCTGTCTCCTCCTCCTCCTCCCTCTGTTGTAAAAGCTGGGTTCGGGGATTATCAGTGTTGTTGCAGCCAGATCAACTTCCTGGTCTTGACAAAGTTGACGCGTTGCCCTGTGGGGTGTTGTAAAATGACGGCGCGTACACACACCAGGCTGATGCTGTTGGTATCTTTTCTCAACCAATATATATAAACTCATTTTAAACCAGGCTGCTCGGCTGGCCATCTGCCACTAAAAGGTCATAAAAAGGCTGTAGAGGCCAGTTGTGAAGGTTCACCTCAGTAGAGTAACAAGACAACTTAATGCAGGACAGAGGAACTTTTTTTTTCTTTTTTAATACAATATTTTATTTAGATTGTTCACAATACATTATTACAGTTACATTCATACACTACAACACAACATTCCCAACCCACAATGAAAGGATCAGAGACAACAGACAAGACACAAAAAAACACAACAAAAACCAGACAACCGATAAAAAATGCACAAACACAAAACATGTAGAATGAGCATAAATAAATGAACTGCATGAGTCACAGAGAAACATACGTTGACTTATGACCTCCTAAGTCCTGTAAGCCCTGCTCGGATATATAGAGCAAATGTGATGTGCTGGTAAATTTTCCATGTAGTTTCTAAATGGTTCCATATCTATGGTTGCATATATCTTCAACCACGTCTTGATTGGAAGGAGGGCGGGGTTTATTTTTCATTTTATATCAAAACATTTCTTAGTGATGGAATTTCTGTCAGTTTCTTCACATACTTTGACATTTTAACTTTAGTTAGATTCACTAGTAGACAGACTTCAAGGTCCAGTGGAAATGTGACCCCATGGATATTCCACAGAGCAGAGGTGTCCAGCTCCAGTCCTTGAGGGCTGGTGTCCTGCATGTTCTGGATGCTCCCATCTTCCATCACACCTGGTAATGATAGCTCTGCAGAAGTCTGACAATGATGTAATCGCTTTCAGGTGCATTGGAAAAGTGAAATACCTAAAACATGCAGGACACCGGCCCTCAATGTCTGGAATTTCACAACACTGATAAAGAGTTTCACATACCCCCCCATTGGCAAAACCCCTGCAAATAAGGACGCTGCCAGGTTCAATGAAGGAATGGAATGTTCTTTCATCCGTACCACATCTAAAGCACAAAGGTGTTACATTAGAGTTATATTTATGTCATTTATGTGTGTAATATACAGCTGATGGAGGAAGTTGAACTGGATCAATCTATACCTAGTATTTATAGTAGAGGTGACTCCATCTGTGGATCAGTCTATACCCAGTATTTATAGTAGAGGTGACT
>JAPTHA010000023.1:15830432-15844242 GCA_029814585.1 Gymnapogon annona | reverse complement strand
GGTAAATTTTCCATGTAGTTTATAAATGGTTCCATATCTTGTAGAACATCCTACTTCTCTTTTTCATCCAGTAGGTTTTTTCTCCAGGTTCAAATAACTGTTGACTTCTCACCACATCTTGATTGGATGGTAGGCATCTAATTTCCATTTTCTAGCAATGCATTTCTGTCAGAAGGATTCCTGTCAGTTTTTTAACTCACTTTCATGGCTTTAGGGTCCATTGTAGAGAAGTGTTTATTCTGAAACTTCACCGGTAGATGTCACTAAATAACACGCAGTACAAATACATGAGTGTTTTTTGAAACCTATTGATTCCTTATGCGACTCCCGAACACATTATGGTTAACTGTGTCTGCAGAAGATAAATATAAGTAAATGTAACCCATGAAGGCCATCATGTGTGTTTATCTGTGCGTGGGTGAAACCTGGGATGCAATCAGACTCAACTCAAACTGACGAGAGTTTTCGCTCCACATGACATGATGAACGTTTACTCGCCGACGGTCGATTGCGCATGATGAACGGCTCGTCCTGAAGTGCTCGGTGTCACCACATTACTGTATTTCAAAGCCACCTGGGACGACTCTCTCTTTGTTTTATGTGTGCGATTGACTTGGAACTGAAATAAATGGACTCCAGACACTTATTCCTCGTAGACAAACTGTGGCTTAATATATGATGTTGGTTTGACACCACGCCACATCTTTGCCCATAGAGAAAACTGAGATTTTTTTTTATAACAGCGCTGACGTGTAAAGATTCACCTGCTTTGAGCTTTTTTTTTTTGTCTTCATTTGCGAAGTGAAAAATAACGCCAGCGTTGGTTTTTCACTCCCGTACGCCGTAACTCCTTATATTGCTCCTCTTATTCATTGACGTCGCAGCTATTAGCGCCTGTTGCGCATCTTTTACGAGCGCTGAATGGACTCAAATTAGTTGTATATTAGAGGATTTTAAAAGGTCTTGTCTACAAAGAAATGAAAAGCGGCCTGGGGGATACAACAACACGGCTTTGTGTCAGTGCGCACCAAGGTCATTATGCAACAACACCTGGTGTGTAACTCATGTGCAGCCAGCGCTGCCTTTCCTGAATGCCTGGACAGAGCCCAAAGTGTGGAGAGGCACTGAGGTGATATGAAGGGAGGGTGGCAGCCAGGAAGGATGTTTAGGAGGATCTGACCTTCCTTCCTTCCTTCCATTTTTCCCTCTACATTCCTCACTCCTCTATGGCTTTCGTTTTTCACGCCCTCCTTCCTTTCCTCACATCTTTTTCCTACACTCACTCTCCTTTTGTCCAGCTCCACAAAATGAAAATCGGCCCATATATAACGCCTCTTTTTTTTTCTTCTTCTTCTTTCTCCTGTTTAGGACTTCAGGTCAGCGGTGGCGGAGGCAGCAGGGGAGGAGGAGGAGCCTGTACTGGAGGAGCAGAGGTTGGGAGAGATATTAGGTGTTCTGCCTCAGGTTTACAACCTCCACAGCAGCATCCTCACTGAGCTGGAGGAGCGCATCAGTCAGTGGTAAGATACCACCACGCACACCGAGACAGTTTTCTTTTTATATTTATATATATATAAGATATATACATATATATTTTTTATCTTCATAAGACAATACTACAGTTACTTTCATACACCACAAGACAACATTACCAACCCACAATTACAGGATCAGAGACAACAGACAAAAAAACCCACACAAAGACAAAAAAGAAAACACAAGACAGGTGCAATGACAAAAAAAACATAAATGAGTGAACCGCATGAGTCACATAAGGAAGTTGAACTGGATCAGTCTATACCTAGTATTTATAGTAGAGGTGACTCCATCTGTGGATCTGTCTATACCTAGTATTTAAAATAAAGGTGACTTCATCTGTGGACCAGTCTATGCCTAGTATTTAAAGTAGAGGTGACTCCATCTATACACAGATTCCTCTATAACTGCTCTTCACTGGCGGTGGTTTTCTGCCGCTAAAACAAATTTCCTGAATTTTTTTACACCACATAACCTTTTAGATTAAGTCAGGAAATTACCATGTGCGGAATTCCTGATTAGCTTGATTGACGGTGCTATTAAAACTAAGAATACATAAAGACCAGCATATAATTGCATAGACCAGAGAGATTATTAGAAGAATGGTTATTTCACACTGAAATATGGATATAGTCATAGTTGCATTGGGTGCAAATCAGTCATTCCCTGTCAGAAATTATTGAAATTATTGAGTTTTATAGCACCTTTAGTATAATGAGATGTAGGTATTTCAGGATACAAATGAGGGAGATTTGGAAATTCTCCAAATTAATGCAGTAGAAATTATTTTCTATCAGTATCCTGAGCTCAGAATGTTGCTGTCTGGAATTTTTTATTTGTTTCTTTCAATATATAATCAGAGCATAAGAAGAAGAAAAAGAAGAGGAGGGAAAAGAAGGTCTTTTTATTGGTGTTAGTGTATGGAACAATACACGGCACTCATCAAAGTGCAGAGCAAATAATAAAAAAGTAAAAACAGAAGCATAAAACAATCGTCCTAAGGTCCCCCAAGGTTACTCACGCTCAAAACAAAAGTCACATTTTGTCCTCAATGGAAATTAAAAACTGTTGTGAATAGATGAGTTTTGATGATGGTGTGAACGAGGTCAGATTAGTGCAGTCGCAGGTGTATTATGGGAGTTTGTTCCAGAGACACAGGGGTAAAGCTGTGGAAAAGGCCGCGTCTCCTCATGTGTTTTCTTCCATTACAACCCACCGGTTGGACACACTTTGATTAGTTTGAACAATGTGTGTTTTTTATTACTTACTTTGTCAAGTGCTGAAATAGTAAGATGAACAACGATACATAAATGGTGCTTAACCCTTTATAGATCACACATAGAAATACTCTGAAATTCAAGATTTTAATTTAGTGTTACTGGAGGACATAGAAATACTTTGTTCCTTCTGTGAAATTGTTCAAAAATGTTTATTGTTATGTAGAAAATCAAGGTCTGGAAGTTTCCATATTTAGTTTCTCACCCGTAAGTGTCAAAAAAAGAAGAAAAAAACATCAAAAAAGCAAAAGCACAAGAAAAACATGTGTAAAGTAAAAGAAACATGTATTTTTGAACTACTGAAAACACTGTCTTGTAATATATGTGGAAATGACCAAAAATAGTCATTTGCCCGTTAAAAGGTTAAATGTAAATATCTGTTTTTATTATATATGTTGTCTTCTCCACAATAATTTGATGGATCACCTTTGGCTTTGTTTATAGGAATCATTGCTTATTCCTGGCAGTATTTATTTTGTGTCATGCCACAATATTTATTTTTGTCCAGAGATTTATTAATCATATATTGATGAAGGAAGAGTAGAACTCCTAAGTAAAGTATTTCTCAGCTATTTTCAAAGGTTCTCAATGGGCTCCTGGTCTGGACCCTGTAGTGGCCAATGTAAAAGTGATGTCTCATGTTCACAAGAAACAGTTCTGTATACTTATTTTAGTAATATTCTATTATTATTATTTTATTTAGCTTTTTCATAAGACAATATTACAGTTGCATTTATACACTACAAAACGACATTCACAACCTACAATGGCAGGATCAGAGACAACAGACAAAAATACAAAAAAAACATGAAAAGTATAAAAAACACAAAATAGGTACAATGACAGTGTAAATAAGTGAACTACATGAGTTGCAGAGAGACATATTTTGACCTCTGACCTCCTAAGTCTTACAAGCCCTGCTGGGGTATATAGAGCTGAACCAATGTGGTGTGCTGGTAAATTTTCCATGTAGTTTATAGATTTTCCATATCTTGTAGAACATCCTACTTTCCTTCTCTGAATGAGTTACTTGCAGTGGATGCTTGTGTGCCATTGATTTTCCTCTATTTGCAGGGAGGAGAGTCAAAGGGTCGTAGATGTGATCCTGTCACGTAGGGATGAGTTTGCTGTCTTCGACACTTACATCTCCGAGTATGATCGCAGCATGAGCTTACTGGAGGAGAGCTGCAGAAACAACGTCACCTTTGCTGGCATTGTCAAGAAATTTGAGGTAAATTAGTTTACGAAGGATCTTGTTGAGTTGTTGTAGCTGCAAGAACAACGCTGGTGTTTGGCTAATTAGTGTCTGGTGTCAGATGCCATGTTATTATTTCAGTATGAGTATGACTTCAGTGTACTGCTCCATGATAAATATCGTTTTTGTTTTTTTTTATATTATTTTTATTTGGATTTTTCATAAGACAGTCCAATAGTTACATTCATACACTACAAGACGACATTCACAACTCACAATAACAGGATCAGAGACAACAGACAAAAAAAAACAAGCACAAAAAACCCAAAACAGCTACAATGACAAAAAAAAAACAAATAGGTGAATCGCATTAGTCACAGAGAGACATATGTTGACCTTTGACCTCCACAGTTCTACAAGCCCTGCTAGGGTATATAGAGCTGAACCAATGTGGTGTGTTGGTAAATTTTCTATGTAGCTGGTAAATGGTTCCATAGCTTGTAGAACATCCTTCTTCTTTTTTCCATCCAGTAGGTTATTTTCTCCAGGTTCACACAACTGTTGACTTTTTCAACCACATCTTGATTGGAAGGGGGGCCGGGTCTAATTTCCATTTTCTATCAATATCATTGTCAATCTTAGTGATTGTCAGCAGAATTTCTGTTAGTTTCTTCACATACTCTGACAGTTTGAATTTAGTTATTTAGTCAGTTTAGATTCACTAACTAAACTAGATTCCCCTTCCCCAGCACCTGCACTTCCAGGTAGAATGAAGGAATGTTCTTTCCTCCGTACCACATCAAAGTACAAAGGTGATGATAGATTGAAGTTATATGTATGTAATCTATGTGGGTAGTAGACAGCTGATGGAGGAAGCTATAGTGTATCACTCTATACCTAGTATATAAATGGAGGTGACTCCATCTCTACACAGATTCTTCTTGAAAGGGGAACTCGAGGAAGTATTTTCACACTAACAAATCCTCAGATATCAGGTTATATTTCCATGTTTGTTCAGTGGGGTGAGGGAGGGGGGGCTCTTTTTGGGTGTTTCCATGGAGCAGAGATGAAACCTAGTATTTCCCTTAGCTCTGTCTCCCAGCAGCTTATATTTTGTCACCCAGCTTCCAAGGAGAGATAATGGCCTTTCTAAACCCTCTCCATCTTAGTCCTCTCCATGGGATTGACCTTTACACTGTCATGCTCGCATATTTTATACCCATTTGACAACAAATATCCACTCTTGGTCCAGCATGCATCTCCTTCCCTTTAATCCTCCATCCAGAATACGACGAGCAGAATCAAGAGTATTGGGGATTTAAACGCAGCGGGGGTTGCGTCGAATACTGGTACAGGAATTGCACTACTAGTCCACTTCATCAATAGTTAATTACACCAGAATGAATATGTATTGTCTGAGCGTGATAACTGAAAGGGTACTGACTTCATCAACATGCGCAGAATATTAACACGTGCAATTTTCAGCTTCATTCACTTCATTTTCAGCTTTAAAGCTGCTGTGTCTCATGCGGTTCACATATTTATGTTTTGTTTTTGGGATTTCTTTGTCTTTGTTTTGTATTTTTTGTGTTGTGTCTCTTGTTTTTTTGTTTTTTTTGTCTGTTTTCTCTGATCCTGTCATTGTGGGTCGGGAATGTCAACCTTGTAATGTATGAATGTCACTGTAATATTGTCTCGTGAAAAATCTAAATAAAATAATATTTAAGGCCGCTGGGCAGCAGCTTGCAGATCACCCTAGATAGAAAAAAACAACTGAAAGAGGATTATCTATAGTGATTATCTCTTCCTAAAGAACATAGTCTTTGTACAGATGTAGTATTTCCAACACATACTGTATATAAATTGTCCTTCCTGTGTTACCTTTAAAACACATTCTGCGCATTACTAGTGCCTTGCTGGACTCTGATTAGCTGTGAGTGGCCACCCTGGTGGTTCCAGGCGTTTCTAGCTTGATAAGAAAAGCAATCGGACAAGGCACCAACTGTCTCCACTCATGAATATTCAGGAGCAGCTGCCCCTTCCCAGAAAAACTTTGGCTCAGCCCAACTTTAGGAGGGCAAACGTAAATAGAAGCCATGTCAGAGATGAAGACTAATACTGTTGCCATGTTCTGCAAATACTGACCTTTGGCATCCTATAGCACTCGCTCTATACCAGCCTGCAATATAACCTTTATCGCTGACAACATTGTCCTCTAATGGAGTTAATATGAGCTGCTTTACTCCAATAGTAAATGACTATTGCAGCTACTATAAATCGCTCGATTTGCGATGGGAGATTGCAGGAAAGGTTGTTTGAATGTGAAGTGCTTTCCTTTCCGCTTGTAACTACATTATTAATACACGGAGGCACATTCAGCAACACTGAGCCAGTTTCAAACACCTGCCAATGTACCCACTGGTTTCTGACATGTGTGTAACCTGGGCTCTTTTCTCTTCGCACCAGGCCTTTGTAAATTTGGAAGTGTGTGATGGATGCTGTGTTGTATCTGAGGACTGTCTTGGGAGTTGCATGGTGTGTGCGACCTCACTGTAATGAGGCAGAAACAGTGTCAAGAGAGAGCGAACCAGGTCGTGTAGGTCACAAGATGCACTGTACCTACTGCCCAGAGCTTCAGTGGTCATTTATCTGTTGGCTCAGCGTAAAGGGGGTCGGGGGGTGGGGGGAATATTGGGACGAGTCATATCTACACCTTGTGGGACTTCACATTCCTATTGAATAGCAGTATTTAGATTGTTAAACATGTTGTTGTCTATGGTCAGAAATTATAAAGATAAATGTAAGATCAATATTTCCTTGAAATATAAAAAAGCACTCTAGAAATCTAGAGATACAACATTTTAAACAATAATGACTAAAATTCAACATTGGATATTAAGAAAATAATACTGAAACATTTTGTCTGCCCTCTATTGACAATAAAACACCTTTCTAAGTATATTCTACACTTTCATCCATAGAGTGTATTTTTACTTAAGCTTTCTGGAATTGCAAAATTTGCTTTCAATTGATCTACATCATATATGTGATTGACTAGGAGGTTTACCAAAAACAGCAAGACCCCTCCTCTCTATTGCCAAATCTCTATTGGTAGACACATTTGTCCCACATTGCATAGACATCATTATACTGAACTGTCAACCTTCATAATATAACAATGAAGGATGAGCATGAAGTCTACATCATTTCTTCCATCCATCAACACTAAACCAGAAAGCTGAAACTCACTGAAACTAGACTTATGGAAATCTGGGTTTGATTACTGCTGGTTATTGAAAGCGTCCATACTTCTTACTGATGTCCACAACAAGTTTAATCTTTCTGCACTGAAAATATTGCGACAGTACGCTGTAAAAAGTAAATAAGAACAGAAATTAAACAAGGTGTTACAATCATATCAACAACAACATTCTTGTATTAAATTAATTAAAAAGTCATTCCCATCTTCGCCTGATAACCAACAGAAATTAGGACGGCGTATAACTCTCTCTTTTATTACTTCCTGTCTTGCGTCCGCCTGATTGTCCTTCTCCATTGTGTCGCGAGGTAATGACTTAATGAATATCAACTAGGATGAACTTTACTGATTACAAATAATTAATTTACTTAACTAAAAACAACTCAAATCATAACATAACAGCTATTTAGCTTACGTTGTGCAAAAAATAAAATACCCGCATCTACGACTAAGTTGCCATAGTAACATGGTGATCTGCAATTATATCTGTTACAAGGTTAATACTGTAGATGTAGAGGAAGTTAGATGCATCATGTCAAATAAAGAGTGTCTCTTTTGGAAAATCTGGCAATGTTTAGTTAACTGCTTAAGAAATGAATGTTAAGTTGTCACCCAGACGAATTTGTGCGTGGTTCAACATGCCAGTAACGTAGCGGTACTGTAGACACTGCCAGTTTACTGGGTTGCCATCAATGTGTTGTTGCTCTATTGTTTTGATTTTTCCACCTCATCCAAAAATCAATAGACAGATAAGGACAAACGAGCCTTAGGAACATAGGAACCTTGAACGCTTCGTGTACTCTGTGCATGTTTATTTTTTAATTATAGCTTAACCATTTTGCATCAGTCTGGGGGAGGGGGGGGGGGGGGTTACACATCAAACTCCGACCTCCACCTGCCTCTGAAGCTTTGTTCCCACTACACCTTTCTGCTCTTCTCCCTTTACTACTACAAGCCAAAGTCCAGCAGTATAAGTGGTAGTAATTTCATTGTGGATGCGGTGATGACAGTGATGAAGTAGCCACAGACCCTGATCGGATCAGAGCTAGACCCTTACAGGATTAAAGCCTCCTCTCCACAGCCAGCCTCTTGTTTACCACACCACGTCTATAAGCATAGGCCGAGGCACTAGTGTGTGTGTGTGTGGGGAGGGGGGGTATCTGAGTGCATTCTCCCTTATATTTGAGCCTGATTATGCCTCTGAGTATTATGTTGTCTGATTGCTTTTGCCGGGGCATGTCCGTACACAAATTGTTGCGTTGATCTTTCTGAAAGTAGTTTTAGGAAGTCACTCTCTCTCAGCTACAGCAGCTTGGATTTATATTCATGTCATGGCCTGTGTTTGTGCAAATCTTGTGTGTTTTCTCCTGTGCGCGAAGCCCAGAGGAGGAGAGGAAGAGGCTGTGCAGCAGGTGGACAGAGAGCGATAGAGGCAGAGAGCAATGGAGTGAATTCTTTGTAAAGGCAGCTGGGCAATGAGGCAGACAGAAGCTAATTAGAGAAGCAGCCTCCTTTACAACTCCCCAATTAGATCAGTTGTGTGTGTGCAGGCAGCAAATCAGCTGGCCGTGACAGAGTCTGAAAGGTGTGTTTGTGTTCCTGCGCATGTGTGTGTGAGTATGTGTTTATCTCCCAGCATGAGGCATCACAAGCTCTACTTCTCTCCTCCTTCATTTGGCTCACTCACCCAAACAAACCACACGCTAATTACCATCTCTGGCACGCCTGAGAAAGCCACTTCCTCTGAACAAGTGTCAATTGGATGACAATTTACAAGCGACACTTGAGGAGAGCGGATGTTCTGAAGCCAAGCTGGTTTAATAATAGAGGGCTGGTTATTACTGTACTCGAAGCATTCTGCACTAATCAGGAGAAAAGGAGAGACAGAACAGCAAAAGAAATCAAGCAAAGGTGGGAAAAGAAAGAGGGTGACACATAGACATGAAGAAAGCAAGAGTATTTATGAAGGCTGCCTTGGTAGAGTGAAATAACTGTCATAATCATCATTATTATTATTGTTTTTATTGTTATTAGTAGTAGTAGTAGAAGTATTATTATTATCATATTATTATTTTATTATTGTTATCATTAGCGTTATTATTATCATGATTATTTTTGTTCGTAGGACTTTTCTCTCCTGTGTAAAAGGGGAGGAAGTGCGACTAAATAGGGATCCAAAAGAGAGAGGGCCTGTGATTAAACCTTTGTTTTTGTTTCTTTTATTTTTATTTCAAAGTAATTAGTGCTATAACTGAATCAAAATTGGCCGAATAAATTTTTTATTATCAGAGGAGATTGTAGATTGTCCCTGGCACCCCTTTCACTTAGGACAGAATGGTTTCATCCACCCAATGAGCAAACATGACATGTCCAGTATCAACATTTTCATTGCAATTTTAGTGTTCATATATTTCTAGTGGCACAACTATCTTCAAAAAAAGTAGCCCTGACATCCTCAGAAAGACATTGAATGATAAGTAGATGGGTTAAATTAGAAGTAAAGGTCAATAATTTCAGTTTTGGGATTATGGTGATAAAGTTGTTGGCTCAGTTACTTATGAAGACGTTATCAAAAGAGACAACAATCAGGAAAAGATGAAGGCCAACAGAGACTGCTCATGTAACAGGCTCCGCAAATGGTGCTCCATATTGTGATAATGAAGACAAAGAGTGGTGTGTTTGAGCCAGTGTTGTTGTCTTTTCACGGGGTCTGTGTGTGTTTCAGTGTCTCAGAGGCATCTGTGTGTGTGTGTGTGTGTGTGTGTGTTTGTATGTGTGGTGTAAATAAGATGAAGACGCTCTTTCCCGCAGGGTGCTATCTCTGCCTCTCTAATGAAGGATAGGACTTCATTGGATTAAAAAGGACTGTGTGGACGTGTGGGAGTGTGTGCCCAGTCTCTTGGTTCTCTTCTTCGCTGGGGGCATAAATACCTGTCAGGGACAATTAGATACTGATTGATTTTCTAAAGGTCTCTTTGATTGTGACAATTTCTGCCCCCTTTCACCTACAAACGACTGCTCTGAGAAGAAGAATGGGTGTTCAGAGGTGTTTTTGTGCTCTGAAAAGATGCATGAAGGTCAGTGGGCCACTTTGTTCTTGTAGTCGTCTCTGACCTTGACTTGCACTATTGAATTAGCGCTTGTGGAGACACAAAGCTCCAGCAGGGGGAGGTGGGGGCGAGGGTAGGGGGTGGGGGTGGATGGCGGTGGTGGTGGGGGACTTTGTTCGGGCATCACAGCAAGAAAGAGTTCAATTAAACTCTAGTACCTGAAAACTCTATTAAGAATTGTAATTAGAGGTGTGGTGGCGCATTAAAAATACCTGTGGTTCAGCTGCAAGTGTGTGTTATTGGAGGACGGGATCCAACAATGATAAAAATAATAATAATGATTTTTAAAATAATACAATGGAAGCACCCCTCAGATTTCTCAAGCATATGTGATGTGATATGGGATAATGTTGTGTAAATGCACAATGTTTCTGTCTCCTTTGCATATTCTAACTGCTGTTTGTGTTTTGTGTGCATGTGTGTGTGTGTGTGTGTGTGTGTGTGTGTGTGTATGTATGTGTGTTTGCAGATCCGAGGCCCAGAAGAAACTCAAGTCCCACTCAAACACCAACTGCTGCAGGTCATAGTGAGGGTCCTTCAGTATCGGATGCTTTTAACAGGTTATACAACAACACACACATGCATGTAATCTATAAAGCAATATTATAGTTATAATATAACTATAAATAATTATAGCTATATTAGCTAATACTTAGCTAACTTCTAACTTAACCGTATGAGTATGAGTACTAGTGTCACAAGTTTAACACTATCGTAAGCAAAGAAAAGAGCTACAGAAAACTCAAACTTTGTTGACGTTAACCATCTTAAGCTCTCAGAGGATTTATCAGCAAAACAGTTTCTAACTCAACTTTATATTTAGAAAAGTTAAAATATGAAATATATTATTTACGCATGTATTACTTTCCTAAATGTTATCGAGTACTACCATGTTATGGTGTTAATAGTTACATGTAATGGTAATTATTAATAATAATAATAGTCGTAAGAAGAAGAAACTGCAGCTATGACTAGAAAGTGAGCACAAAACATAATGGTAATAGTAATAAAAAAATGTAATAAATAAGCTAATGAATAATTAAATTATATCAAGACCACGCAACAAAACAAAATAATTACACAGAATGTGTAATGACAAACAAATGAATATAGAAGCAGCAGTTTTTGTAATAATAGTGATCACCTGTGTGCGCTGAATTATGATGACGTAATTTAAGGTAATAAGTAATATTATTTCAATGAAGTCATGACAATAAAAGACCAGTGTAGATTATAATCTCTTTTCGTTTTTGTTTATTTCTTTTGCGGCCTCTTACAGTAGTTGTTTTATATTTTTTATTTATTTATTACATTTCTTTCATAATTGGGAACATTGTCTAACTTGACCTCCCCTGCAATAGCCTACTTCACCTGTACAATACCAGTACATTTGGCATTACTGCTTTATTTATTTATTTCCTTGTTGCTTGCCTTGTGCGGATTTTCGCCCTTCTTAAATTGCCCCATGGGGATAAATAATGTTTTTTTGTTATTCTGATTCTCTCCAGACTACCTGAACAACCTTTCTCCCGACTCTAAAGAATATGAGGACACACAAGGTGAACACATCAAACAAACCTCTGTTGTGCTGAAAGTGCAAACTATCACTCATGTTTTTCATATACACACGCACACACACACATACACTGCAGCTGCTTCAACTGTATCAGGGCCGAGTCATTGAAACACAGCCATGAGTGTGACTCAAGAGTCCAGGCATGAAAGTGCATGAATCTCTCTTTCTGTGTGTGTTTGTGTCGCAGCTGCCTTGGTGACCGTGTCGGAGGTGGCGGACCAGGCCAACGACAATCTCAAACAGGGGGTGAGTGTCATCTTGGTGCACTCTGTGTCTTTACGTTCCGACTGTTTAGCTTTTATCCAGACGTGTATTTAGATTCGGCTCAGCGATGAAAGAGCAATTTTCTCGAATGGGGATGAAGCGTGACTGAGTCGGACAGCTGAGGTTGTGCTGGAGACGCTGCACTGAAGGAGACGTCTATCTGTCTTTGGCTTCGGCCTCCGTAGCTTGTTGATTAGTGCAAGGGGCGCGGAAAGTTGATGTCATGACAAACTCCCAGGTGTATAATTACAAAGACAGCAGTGTAAGGGTGGATATGGCTTACGCTCCTCAAACATGAGCAGCTCGTGGAGATAATTCACACACACACACACTCGTACACACACACATACCCTCCTCCTCACATCTTTCTTGCCTATCACTGCCAAAATCCCCTGTGTCTCACTTTGGCTTTCCTCCTCTGTTTATCACACCCCCCCCCCGCCCCTTTTTTTTTTTTACCACCTCTATGCACATGCCCTGACACACACACACACACACACACACACTCACAAACTGACAGACAGTGGAAACACAGGCTCCCTCTATCTCGATCCTCCCTATTCAGTTTTCAGTATCACATCCTTTTCCGCCTGCCTCCTTTTCATTCACTAACAAACAAGGACAGTTTCATTCTCTATCTCCCCCATCCCTCTATCGCTGGATAATCACTCTCCATCTCTCTGCTCTTTCCTGTCCCACAGGAGAATCTGCTGCGTCTGGTCCATATAGAGTACAGCGTAAAAGGAAAGAGAGACCTCCTGAAACCCGGAAGGGTGAGCACCGAGGCCCGTCTGGCCAGTGTTAATTGTTTCACTGTGAAGACACAACACACTCCCGCAGTGACATCTGAGCAGCTATGCTTGTAGGCCTCAAACGGGGGCTAATGTTTTGCATTTTCTCCTTTGATAGATTTTTGTCAAAGAAGGAACACTCATGAAGGTCTCCAGGAAAAGCAGACAGCCCCGACACCTGTTTCTGGTAACCTTTCCAAATGACTACAGTTTCACTTACAACACTTTACCCGATCGTGAAGTTACAGATAAGCTCGATGACGCTTACATGTATTTTCTTTTATGCATATCAAAGGCAAGTCTAGTCAGTTTATTTTTATAGCACAATTTAAAACAACAGAAGTTGACCCAAAGTGCTTTATAGATACAGGTAGTGATTATGTTAAAAAAAAGATAATTAAATAGAAATAAAACAATGAAATAAGTAAATAAATAAATCAGGTTAAACATGGACAAAAAAAGCTGAAAAAACAAATTAAAATGACAACTCAGGGATAGAAATTATTGTTAAACACATAAATAAATTTTACATAAGTAAAATAAATAAATAAAATAGGGGTAAAATAACAAGAGAACATTTAATGAATAGATAAAATAAACATAAATAGATCAATTAAAAACAACCAATACAATTCAGATAGAACAGATTGAAAAAAAGAAAAGAAACTTACTTTGCTGGTACTTTGCTTAAAGTACATAAAGACATGACAGAAAGGGTTGATGATGATCCTGGCTCTACTAACACCCCTAAAGCTCACCAATTAACACTTTATCTCTCGTCTGTATTTTGTGTGTTGGGCGG
>JAPTHA010000023.1:15776145-15789737 GCA_029814585.1 Gymnapogon annona | reverse complement strand
TTTCCTTCATATATTGTATTGTGGAGGGGGGATTTTGATTTGTATCATCTATAAAAACAGCTTTTCTTTTAAATTATATAACTTTATGGTATGGTAATTTGGGCAGGGTCAGTCTACAACATTACATTAACCTATAGACAGTGTCTATAGGTTAATGCTAATTTTCACCTGTAGTTCCTGGACAGAGTGATGTTAGATGACTTAGGTAAGTAAGGATATTATAGAGTAAGTTGGGTATATGGGAGAAGAGTTACAGACAGAAGAGTTAGAGTTACAGATCTATACATACAGTATAAGGCGCTTTACCACAGAGTAGTTGTAAGAACTCGGTTCTGATACTGTCCACCTTGAATTTAGTTCTAGAAACTAGGAACCCCAGGGGAACTGTTTGGTTTTACATTCCTATAGGCAGCAGAATCATGGTACAGAACAGTGTGACATGCATCCTTCAAAGCGTTTTGATGTGTGATACAACTCACACACAGGGATGGAAAATGAGCTTTATTTATGTTCAAAATATACGCCCCACATTTGAGGAACTCCACTGAATAATATATATATATATATATATATATATATAATATAAATGCCATGGAGTGACGATCTCTGTAAAGTGTTCAGTGCTGTCTCTGCGCTGCTCATGTCAACAGCAGAGCGAACGTGGATTGAGCGTCATACATCCCATAATCACTGATGAACAACAGAGTGAACGTGTCCACACTCTCCTGTCTTCTCTTCATCTGTTCATGTACCAGACCTATGTTCATTCTCTTCTCAGAAGTTCACACAGATGTAGATACGAGCAGATATGAGAGGGTGGAAATGCTACAGATAATGCCCTGACGGGAAAGATGAAAAGACCACATGAAGTGTTTATTATTGTTAACTCACATGTGGTTTGTAGATCTGTTGTACAAACTGATGGATACTGTTGTAGAAAAGCCATAGGACTTTATGTCTACGACCTGATCACAGCCGCGATATATTCACTGTGACGCACTCCACCTTATGCAAGACATGGAAATAGGCGTGTCCTGAGGTCTAGCAATCAGCAAACACCCACGTCTTATAGTTCCCAGAGATCTATGAAAAGACCCTGCCTCGGAGCAGGAACTAAAAAGGTTCTACGAACTATGGTCGTAGTACATAGTTTGTATGCTGTGGGAATGCGTGTAAGAAGGTTCTAAGAACTAAAAATGTTCCTACATTGGGAAAGCGCCTATACATCCATATACACATATTCATACATATACACATATAAGTACATATTCATGCTAGGGCTGAACGATTTCCAGAAAAGAATTGTATTGCGATTTCTCTGGCAGATATTGCAATTTCGATTTCAACCATGATTTTTTTTTTTTTTACCAAGTTTCAGTGCAAATTAATTCAAACAATGATTTCAATAAAGCTAACGCAAAAATAAAAACTTAAGTCAGCAGATTTCAAATGCAGGACTGTATTAACATTTGGTGCCTGAGGAACAACAGTCATAATAACTCAAAAATATAAAAATACAAACAGAACCTCTTAAGTGAACTGCTTATTTTACGATTCACATCTACAAAATATCAGGCATTATGAATGTTGATCAATGGCTCAACCCCGGGTCCGCGACCGGTCCCGGGTCTGCGTCCGGTCCCGGGTCCGGAATCCGCGCACCTGGACGCGGACTTGACGTCGGGTCCAGTGAAGTTGAATGAGCAGCGACACTGATGGGAGTGTAGAACATGTGACCTGTCCACGCGCAGCATAGAGCTTCTTGATTGGTCGCTGATACAGAGCTACCACTCTGGGAATTTACACCATAGACTACCGTGAGAAATTAAAAAAACGAAAGAAAAACCGACAGCTTTGACAATCCGAAAATCGTGTTGTCAGAAATCCCGATTTTCAGTCTAAAACGATTGATCGTTCAACTCTAATTCATGCATACATATACATCCATATACACATATTCATACATATTCACATACATTATTTAGTCACGTTTTAGGTACTCCAGTGTTCCTCTGAGGGAGCCCTCTGTTTGGAGAGTTGTACTCTGCTGTGGCTGCCCTGGGCGTCTATGGCCTGTGGCTGCTGCTGGAGCCTCCTCCGGTTCCACTGTGTCTGTCCTGGGCGGCTGCGGCTGACCTGCAGCTCTCGGGACAGACGGCTCCTCTGATGACGTTGCCTTACTGCTGCCTCTGTACCCAGCCTTGTAAATATTGTAACAACTGGCAACAAATGAATGAGTATTATTTTCTGTGTTTGCATTTATTTATTTATTTATTTATTTGTCTGTTTGCACGCAGAGAGGGTGGTGGTTTGGGTGGGAATGTTTTTAATATGTAAAGCACTTTGTGATCCACTTGTCTGTATGAAAAGCGTTTTAAAAATAAAGTTTGATTGATTGATACATCCATATACAGATTTACATACACACAACATTTTCATTTACTCTATCTCTCTCACATACAACACAACACAACACTAATACACCATCTTCATATGCATCCATATACATTCGACTACATTCAGCAACGTTATGCATTCAGTTGAATTTCCTTTGATAACATGTGTTGCCTACTGTGTGTCTTACCTTTCTGTATTCATTTATTTTTTTTTTTGTCAGACCAGTTTTCATCAAGGCATCCTGTCAATCATTTGAAATAGTGTATTTTTGATGTGGTATTGCAATGCAGCCCAAACCAGTCTTAGTGTGCTTTCTTCTCTTATAATTCTTTTATGCCTCCTTACTAACCCTGTTTTCTTCTGTCTTTTGCAGAGGAAAGAAAACAGATGTTTTCCAGGAAAACCATCTGTGAATCTCTTTAGTTGTCTTGGTCGTGTAAGATATTTAGAAGAAAGAGCGCTGGCTGAGTTCGAGTAGAATTTAAATATGATATTCAAAGGAAGTTTTTTTTCACTGGACGTGACATGATGTGCAAATAAGAGAAAAGTTGTTTAATATTGTTGCAGTGTGAGAGCTCAGGCAAACAGAGGGTTGTGATTTACATACAGTTTGATAATTAAAAAACACTCAAGTCATAATCAGTGGAGGTTTTACAGCAAGCACCAATTTAATATGTGTATATCTGCTTTTAACCCATCTGTTAACCCTTTAGATATCTGATGGTTTTTAGTTTAGTTTTTTTAACATTCAGTTTTGATATCAAGATTTTTTAAAAACTGTCTGTTTCATTCAGTTATGTTGCTTGTATACTGCAACCTTGCCCCTTAAGGACAGAGTGAATGCACAGCTTTTGAAAGTCTGAAAAAGTACACTGTTTTCTGGACCTTGAAAAGTCCTAATAAAGTATGGGGGGAAAAAATTCTCTCATCTTTGAATTTTAGTGGATGCTCAAAGGCATATAATCTGTTCAAATAAATACACGAGTAAAACATTTTTTTTGTTTTTGATCTGATTTCACCAACTAGTCAGTACTGGAATTATTTTAGTGAAACTTGTCTGTGTGACTGATACACTTTTGTAATTTTCATATGTTCTTAAAATCGCTCTGTGAAACATAATTTACTGTGAACTAAGCAGCCATTCATTCATATGTTTATTAAAACTAACTCTTTTATTGGACACAGCAGGTACAATCTCAACTAAAAAAAGTGGGAATACAAATATAAAAGCATATAAAATCCAGGGGGGTGGGGGGCTGACATTGTTTTTGGATAAAGGGCAAGCATCCTGAAAGGGTTAATACAGTATTCTAAACCCTCGTGTGTTCTCTAGACCAGTGGTCCCCCGGTACCGGTCCGTGGGTCAATTGATATCAGGCCGAAGGGGGGAACAATTACATGCATTATTTGTTTTATTTATTATTGGATTCTGAACAATGTTTTATTCTGAAAAACTGCGGGATTCTCTCCGTCGCATTGGTCAATGAATCCAGGTGCTTCCTCGGTCGTATATGTTTCCACTGCCTTCTTCAAACGGCTGTTCTAACACTAACACATAATACATTAGTGCTAAATTGAAACCCCCAAGCTGGAAAAATGAACAAAAATCAAATGTCTTTGTAGAGTTTCTTTGGTTGTAGAGAGGCCGTTACTCATGTTGTGTTGTTGGTGTGATGGTGCTAATAAAATTACATACACATTTGATTCTCCTTTATTGTTATATTTACTAAATACCAGTTTTTATGCATCATTTTATTTTTGTTGTATTCATCCACCACAAGTTACTGGCCGGTCTGTGAAAATACTGCCTGACACTAAACTGATCCGTGGTGCAAAAAATGTTGAGGACAGCTGATCAGAATGTCCATCATTCACATGTGCTCTGTGTAAATAAGACTCTAAACCTCTTCCAGCTGCTCTGCACATGAAGCTGTTGGCACTAAAGACACCGTATCAGAACAGTGTCTCCACTGCTGTCGTTTGTGCTGCGGCTTCACTTCAGACATGCAGGTGAACATAGAGGCTCCCTGACCAGTTCCACCTGCTCCACAACCACTTCCACTAAACTCTTTATTCAGTGCATACCAGATCTCTGTGCTGTTCAAGGTACATCGCATATCTCACCCGTCACCATCATCTCCTGTGGACAGTCACGCACCTGTGTTCAGTTTTGTTTGCATGAAAATTGCCATGACGTCACGACCACTGAGTTGAGTCGTGTGATAACCCATTGCTGCTATTATTATTGCCACACATTGTTAATTAGCAATGAACATTTCCAGGGATTAACTTTTTGCAGTCGGTCATGGTAGAAACAGAAATTGATTGAAAGTTAATATTAAAAATAATATGAGTTCACTTTTTTGTTTTGTTTTTTTTTTGTTTTGTCTGTTGTCTCTGATCCTGTCATTGTGGGTTGTGAGTGTCGTCTTGTAGTGTATGAATGTAACTGTAATATTGTCTAATAAAAAATCAAAAAGTATAAAAAAAAACAATGTGAGTGACTTAACGTCCTGAAAGCAGGCCTACAACATGTCACCGGTCATTAAACGGTATTATATAGCAGGCTGTGTTTACGTACACACGCTGTTGTTATAATGTTTTCCCGCATGTGGCGCCTTTCTGCTGTCAGTGTATAATTTATGAATTCTTTTGTGGGCGTACAAGTTACCACACACCCCAGGCAGCAGGGCCGGCTTTACATTCACTGGCACAACACTTTACAATCCTTTGAGTCCAGGACAAAAGGAAAAGACTTAATCGAAAACTGAACAGCTCCATGAGCCTAAACACACACACGCTTGCACAAACACACAAACATTATTGGCCTCACTGTCTTAACGTTTTATGGGATGGATCTAGTGACGGCCAGTTTGGTTGTGTCAACAGGGTCTGATTTCATGTCTGCTCGGCTGCCTTTTTTTTTTTTTTTTTTAGTGTATTTTTTTTCGGCCCTCACTCACTCTTTTCCTCTACCCACCCCTTCCCCAATTGCATGTTCTCATTTTTTCCACACTCTCTAGGGAAACAAGGCTCTCTTTTTATGAGAAAAGCAGTGTGTGTGTGAGTGTGTGTGTGTGTGTGTGTGTGCGGCCATGAGCAATATTAAAGAAAATTGAAAAAACATGCCACTTGTCAAATTCTCCCACTTTGATCAATGTTGTCTTTGTGTGTGTGTATGTGTAGTGTATGTGTCGGGGGTAGCATGATGTGAGCTCTAAAAGTTTCTTAACCCTCTTGACCTTACTTGAAATGCCTCTTGTTTGAGAGTCTGACAGGCTCACTGGGTCAGTCTGAGCCTCCAGCAGCAGCCACTGAGATATTTCACTTGCATCCCAGCGGAGCACGTTTAATAGCGAAGCCCAGTAAACCACGTGGAGTTTTTTATTCACTCACATCAGGAGTGCATGGAGATTTATTTTCTGCTGGCAATCATCAGGCCACGATACTGCGTGCAGTCTCTGTCACTGAGGTGTTGATGATGCAACATTACATCTTAACTCCCCTCTGCATTACTATTCTGAGCCGGGCCACGGTATTGTTCTTCTATTAGACCCGTGCCTTTTATAATTTCTTAAGAACACAGGGTGGTGTAATTATAATTGCTTCTCTGTCTGTAACGCACTGATGACTTATCCAGAATAACAGCTGCCTCTTGCACTAATGTTTGAGGGATGATTCCACCACACGACATGAGAATACAAAAAAAATGAAGGGATGTAGGACTTAGGAGGTCAGAGGCCGACATTTGTAGCTCTGTGACTCATGCGGTTCACTTATTCGTTTTTTTTTTTTCGTCATTGTGCGTGGATGTAAAAAATAAGTAGGATGATCTACATGGAACCATTTTTAAACTACATGTCTCTCTGTGACTTATGTGGTTCACTTATTTAGTTGTGTGTG
This sequence comes from Gymnapogon annona, assembly GCA_029814585.1. Classification (NCBI taxonomy): domain Eukaryota; kingdom Metazoa; phylum Chordata; class Actinopteri; order Kurtiformes; family Apogonidae; genus Gymnapogon; species Gymnapogon annona. The sequence goes on along the minus strand of JAPTHA010000023.1, from coordinate 15,783,437 downwards.
TGTGTCTGATTGTGTCATTGTGGTTTGGGAATGTCGTCTTGTAATGTATGAATGCAACTAATGTTGTCTAATGAAGAAATCAGAATAAAATAATATTAAAAAAAAAGAAGCTGAAGGGAAGGAACACACTCATCCAATGATATGATTTGATGATTAATATATAGTGACACAGTGCATTATACAATGAAACAGTTACGCAGGTAGATAAAGAGATAAAATCTAAAATTGAATAAAAATAGTCTACAATACAAATGACCATGAAATGTGCAAACACAATAAAAAAATGACAAAACATACAGTAATGACTCCTATTGTGTAGATATGCAGGTCACCAGTTGAGTCAAAGGTTGTTCATTTCAGACATTCCTGATGTGTCTTCAAGTGTCAAATATTTTAGGGGAGAAGGTCAAGTATAGTATCAGCTGGTGAATGAGCGATCTGCTTTTTCTCAATCCAAACTGCCCACCTTTTTTAAACAAATGCTCTCCCTTTTTATTATTGCCTTCATTTTGAACTGTTGGATTTCATTTGGTTAAATTAAATCCAATATGTTGCTACAGTAGCACCAGGGCTCTTTCCACATCCGTGTGTCAGCTACTGAATAACTCCACCATTGCTTAGTGACGACTCTTGAGACGTCAGCGTTAGTCATTGACTCCCCACTCTTGTTCTGCTCTTCAATGTGTCAGACCATCAAAAATATCCAGACCTTGAGTGTGAACCTTGAAGACCCCGCCGCCTCCTACACATCGCAAAATCTGACCCGCGGCATTTGTCAAGAATGATAGTCTGCTCAAGTCTTTTATCTACAGGAAAGGACTTTATCGTTCTTCGTCTCTAGAGTCCAGCGTTTAGAGGACGAACTAAACTCTAAATTCAACCACAGCTCAAAATAGCACCGAGTCTGCTTTCTTTTTTCAGGGGGGAGAAACATTCAAGTGCATACGGGTGGACATCACAGTGTGTGTTTTCCATTCAGCGAGGATGTGGAAGTAATGGCCTTCAGTAATGTTAAGAAGGACATGAACATAAACAACACTTGAATCATTGACTCCCTGTGAGTGAATGATGAATAACTGACACAGAGAGGGAGGTTTCAGTACATTCCTGTCCTGGGGATTTGTGTACATATTTCCATCCACCATAAGGGAAAGGAGCATTTACATTTAAATGACCTCAGATCTGAAATTCAATATGTGTCATTAAAGGACGAAACAAGACTTGATTACTATTGGGATTTTGTTTTTCTTAACTTTTTAAAATTATTATGTACAAAATCGAAATCAATTCATTTACTTTATTGAGTCCGTAACCTGTAGCAAAAATAAATAAATCAGAGAAATGTCTGTGTAAACTCCCATTTGTCCCAGTTGAAGGCATCTCTAGGCAATTGTATCAAATCAACAAAACTCAGTCCAGTTGGTTTGATTCAATTGCCTAGAAAAATCAGAGAAAGAAATATAAAATCACAAGGAAAAACACATGGAAAATGAAAGGAACCTGTATTGTAGAGCGTCAGTGTTAGAGCATTAGACCAACATCAGTGCTGATCCAGACACCTGTCAACATCCACATGAACTCTTTGAACATCAGTACTAACATTAGTACCATTACTACATGTACCAAACAAAGCAGGTACACTCACTGTTCATGCAGAGGTGGACCTTACAGACTGTAGAGCACATTGGACCTTACAGACCCCGAAGACCATATTGGACCTGAGACCATTGACTCACTGTTCTCATTGTAACTGTTGCAGTCACTTGTAACGTCTGCAGAAATGACCAAAAATAGTCACTTGTCCAATTAGTAACCATACTCAACTTTAATTTAACTTGAACTTATGAGGGAATTTTTTTTAGGAAGTCTATAGGTTTTTATTCCTGCGTCGGGAATTCAGAAATAAGCCAGTATGTCCCGCTCATCTGTGACGCAGCGTGTTAGTGTAATAACATGAAAGGGCTCGGTATGTGTTTGTTTTCACAGCTCCTTTACAGAACACGAAGCTTGACTGACTTCCCTTAAATTCAGAAACGCTCTCCCCCTGTGATCTCCACTATTAACGGAATTATTTTCAGAGTGCGAAAAACACAGGAAATCTTGATGGGTGTGTTTTTGTGTGAATGTTTGTGAATGTACTTTTAACTACTAGTCCAGTTATCTCTTCGAATTAAGAGTCTCTCTAAAAGGTCCGCTCTTCAAACCACTTTGAGAGGAAGTATGCGAAACATGGTTGACCCAATCAGCCAGTGGAGCAATATAGCTTAAATGAAGTAACAGGGTCGACACTTGCAGAAATGTGGTTTTTATTTCCTATTTTTAAGTATAGGCGCTTTTTTTTTCAACTTACATTCATAAAAAAACTTGTAAAGAAGTTTTATGGGACAAAATGTGTAAATGAAAAGTGAGTGTTAGTGTCAAAGGGGCTTCAAGGAGGTGATTTGACTTTTGTAGGTGGAGTAAGTAATGTTTCTTGAGGCCTTCACACATTCTTTTTGTACTAAACGGAGTTAGGGTTATGTGTCAGAAATCCTCAGTTGAATTCTGTAAAAATGTGAATAGGTCTTACCAACAAATACCTCTCAAAAATACTTTGCAACAAATAGAGGTGCAGAAAACACAATTATCGTTACATCTCACCCAAAAAGAACAGAAATTAATGTTGGTAAACTCTCAATGGGTTGCCACAAAATCTCCTTAGACATTACAGTTATTGATGGAACTTTACATCTGAATAATCAGTCCAACATAAGAGGGAAACGCATTGACATGTTATTTTCATGTATTTTTTTGTCTTTGTTCCTAAAATTATTTTTTTCCTTTTTTTGTCTATTTTTTTTACATATTTGGCCCAGAATTTAATCCTTGTGATTTTCAGTTTTTCATCTACACAAATTTGACAGTGACGATGCCACCATTTTTTTTTTTTTTTTTGCTTTGTACTGGAAGGTAATTTCCAAACTTGTTTCTTGAGCTGGAAACTTCTACTTCCTCTGTCATCTGCATTTGAGCGCCGTGCACTTCTTCCTTCTTGTTTTAAGTGCAGACCTTGAGTAATTCAGTGACACGATGAGCGTGTGCCTTTTGTGCAAGCAGACTCTTAAGTGTGTGTGTGTGTGTGTGTGTGTGTGCGTGTCCTTGTGTTCCAGGAGGCATCGGTGAGCAGTCACCATGGCACCCTTCCTGCGTATCGCCTTCACTGCTTATGATGTGGGTGCTCTGCCTGCTATATCTGACCCACCCATCTGTGCCATCAAGATGAAGGAGTCTGTCAAAACAGGTATGTACTGTTGCATATCAGTGTATTACAGTCATATATTTAGACACAGACTGAGCACAATGCAGCCCAGCTTTAATTAGCAAGCATTTCTATTGTGCTATGACTAAAAAAAACAAAAAAAAAAATCAGTTGGTTCCTTCTTCAAGCTGATCGTAATATTTTGTCACAGAACGAGGAAAAACTCTGGTCCAGGATAAACCCACCAAGTATCCAGCCTGGAAATCCACATTTGATGCCCACATTCGCGAGGGGCGGGTCTTGGAAGTGGTGCTAATGCAGAACGCAGAGCAGCCATTGGCCAAGGCTACGATGGGCCTGTCCGTCCTGGCAGAACGCTGCAAGTCCAAAACCAACGGACGCACAGAGTTCTGGTTGGACCTGCATCCTTCTGGGAGGCTCCAAATGGCAGCCCAGTTCTTTCTGGAGGATAGCGATGGTAAATATATCAATTTTACTCATAGGTTTACTTTGGGGCAAAAAAGAACTACAAAAAATAAAACAGGACCGAGACTTCACTCTTCTATTCATTATACAATAATAAAACCAGGTGGATGTTTTCCTCTTATTTTTCCCATTTGTTCCACTACGTCATTTAACTAAAGATAAAAGATGCTAATTTGCCCTTTTTTGTGTTGAAAATGTATACACCTAATCTGCTCTAATGTAACTTGGCAACTTGGTGCTATGTAAATAAACTTGATTTGAATGTACACGCTGATTAAGGTTAAGATGTGATAATAGTTGTCATTGTTACAAATGAATGTTCTCCTAATGTTGATATTTACTCCCGTGGCACAACTGAGTGGATGGTTTGACCGTGATGGGAAATATAACTGACATAAATGATGAGTTTAGTTATTCTTACTCATCATTCTTTTATATTGGCAAGAAGAAAAAAATATATAAATGCATCTTACAAAGTGATTGTGTTAATTTTCCATCTTATCATATGTTGCCATACTTACCTACTTTGGATAAGATGTTAGAAGTGATCATTTGATTGTTTTGGAACCAACAATTTTCACAAAATAGTTGAACCACTTCCACATGGGACAGTTCACTGAATTCACCTGCTTTCATATGACCCTGTTCTCGGGTCATCCTCTACCTCCGTCACATCCAGAGATTTCCTCTGTGCCTCCTTCCTGGCACTTCCATCTTCATCATCCTTCCACCATTGTCTTCACTATCCCTCCTCTGCACGTGTCCAAAACCGTGTCAGTCTGTCCTCTAGCAATTTGTCCCCAAAATGTCCAACCTGAGCTGTCCCTCTGATGTCCTACTTCCTAATCCTGTCCATACTTGTCAGTATCAAGGAAAGCCTCAACATCTTCATCTCTCTCTTCTTCATTCTGTCATCACACATTACTCCTAACACTCACATTACTTTTCTAAATTCAACTTAATCTGTCAAACCTCCCCAAACCCCCAATATGTCGTTTGAGAAAAAGTTCAGCTATTTATTAGCTAATAATTAATTAATTGGCTAATAACCTTTATTATTTATTATTGATTTCTTATTTATTAGCTATTTATTTTTGATGTGATACATAAGTATTACATCAGCTACAAACCTGTAACTATGTCTGACTGCATCGTTGCTGTCAAATAAAAAAAGAAAGAGAAACAAAGGGTTTTGTCCTCCGCCAGTGTATAGTCCTTTACAGTAGGACAGATGTGCAACAGTGATCGCATAACATCCTCAGCAGATGTAGTTAAACATTTGACTGGCAGGTCTGTCCAGAAAACAACATTCCCTGACCGGGAATCGAACCCGGGCCGCGGCGGTGAGAGCGCCGAATCCTAACCACTAGACCACCAGGGAGAGATGTGGGGGTGTAAAAAGATAGTCAGCTGGTCAGTCCTTAGGAAAGCACCCCCCTCCCCCAGCTATGTCCCTTTTGTGCCCCTCCTCTTCCCATCTCTGTGGTAGGACACCCTCTGCTGGCAACAGTCAGGTCTCCTCGGCCTCAACTTTTCTGACGTCCAACCACAGCGCACCTGTTACCGTCAGCATCATAAGCCGCGTGGAATTGCCTTTATGTTGACCCACAGCTCCGTAATAAACTCTCCACCGCCAGCTGTCAAGTGTTAATCTGCGCGCTGCTTCATATCTCAAAGACTGTGCGTGTCAGCTGAGTACAGGTGTAGTCTGTAGTAACCGTGCTTCAAGGACACGCAGGAATTTGGACCAAGTCATGGTTGTACTTTGAACAAGTAACAGAGATAGGGAATAGCAGAAAGAGGATTTTATGTGCGGGGACACTTGAGACAAGAAGTAGGACAGTCTGTATCTGCTGGTGGTTTATACACAGTAACAGCAATATACTTCTGCGCAACCTTACATTACAAAAAGAAAAAGGGAATCGTGAGCAATAATAAATAGTTCAGATAAAGACGGGATTTGCTTGTCTTATGGTCAGACAACATATTTCTTCTCACAGAGATCATTTCTAACCAGTTCTGAGAAATGTAATGTTTGATACTGAAGTGTCTAGAATTATAGATTAGATTAGATGCCTTTATTGTCTCACTAGGGGAAATTACAAATTACAGCAACAGAATACAAAGATAGAAAAAGAGAGGAGACAGATATACAACAATTGAATTCTTGTACAACATAGAAATTATGCACGATTGAAGTCCCACATAATGAGGGAACTGCCGATGTGTCGTCTGGAGCTGAGAGACTGAGGTGTGAATGTCCTCGCAGGCCACCGTAATGTAGCATCGGCCGTTCACAACTAACCGCTAACAGTTCAACGCTGCTCTTCACAGATGACCGTTACACCATCACCCATTATCTCACATCGCCCGTCCCCCCTTCTCCTCCACCACTCTCCCCCGCACTTTGGTCCGCTCTCACCAGTAAAAAACCAACCATAGAGGTTTAATCAAACACCTATCATTATCATTTGTAACATCTTGATTTTGTTCTTTATTATTCATCAGGAGCACATTAGGACTAGATGGAATTCGCAGTAATATACACTGTTGCCCATAAAGTTGTAATAAAGTATTCTTATCTCTTCACATGGAATGATTGTGACATTGCGATTTATTCTCAGTAGGTCAAATGAAATTGGGCCTCAGTATGTAATCATTACACATGGTCAGAGGTGATTACTCATGTGTATAAATAGGAATCAAGAGTAGAATGTATCTGGAAACAAAATTATTCCACCTTTTTAAGGGCGACAGTGTATTTCCTACATATATATCTTCGTAGCCAGTTTATTTTTTTCAACAGCTTCCTATTGCAAACATGCAAATTTTTAGCTTCACTTTAATAGAAGTTTGGGTTCTTGAAGACATGAAATTCTTATTCTTTTGCCAGATGCTTTTGCATATATTAGTGATATTTCACCTATTTAATAGTTTTTTTCTTGATTTTGCCAATTTTATTGCTTCTTTGTGAAGGGCTTTAGAAGTGAATCATTAAAAATATCCACCTCAACATCTTCATTAATAGCATACAGTGAATGAACCAAAATAGCTTGATTAAAATATCCTTCGTTATCAGCCGGCATAAGCTCATTTCAGTTTCACTTTCACTGTTGGAGAAACGAGCAGTGCTGCCAACTTGAATTGGCAGTGGCTGAGATTTACCAACTGTCGGCATTCGTTGGGGGTTGTGTGTGGGAGCCGCACGGTCAGAGTTCTCTGTTTAAAGTTTGCGGAGGGCCCAAGCGTGCACGCATGCGTGTTTGTGTGTGTGTGTGTCTGCTCAGTCCCTCCATCAGCCCCTTCCTACACACTCCGCAGGTTTCCTGAAAAGCAGCCCAGAGTATTTTTAGGCATGTGTGAACAGTCTTCAGTGCTGTCTGCCTCCTCTGTCTGTCTCTCCCCTGCCCTCCCTTTTACTCCCTCGGTTCTTGGCATTGGCTCACTGAAGTGCTGTCCAAACATAAACATCTGTCAGTAGAACAGCAAAGAGGAAATGAGTTTATCTCCTCACCTAATCACTCTTCCCACCCCCACCCCCGTCTATCAAGCATCTCTTTAAGGCAAC
>JAPTHA010000023.1:15744853-15768608 GCA_029814585.1 Gymnapogon annona | reverse complement strand
ACTACTACTACAAATACAAGTACTAACCCTAAACCAACAGAATCCTCCAGGAGTACACACTAGATGATACTTGGACATAGTGGAAGAAAAAAATACCTTTAAACAGTAGAAACCTGGAGCAGACCCCGACTGAGGATGGACGTCTGCACTGACCAGTTAAAGGGTTAAAGAGAGAGAGGGTAAAGCAAGAGAAAGAGAGAGAAGGATTGGGAGGAGGGAGATAGAGATAAACACATGGATGTACAACAACCTGAACTACAACTATTAGAAACCACAGATGGAGTTAATATAATTAACCGTTAACTGGAACAATTGTACTTGACTGCTAGTTGAACGAGTACATGTATGTGTTTATGTGTGTTTTTTGTCACTGTCCCTGTTTTGTGGTTTTTTTGCTCTTCGTATTTGGTTTTTGTGTTTTGTTTGTTGTCTCTGATCCTGTCATTGTGGGTTGTGAATGTCGTCTTGTAGTGTATGAATGTTACTGCAATTTTGTCTAATGAAAAATCAAAATAAAATAATAGTATAAAAAGAAAACTAAAAGAATTATTTGCCACACATATTAGCAATCTCGCTCAATTAGCCTTGCATTTGATCATTCTTTTAGTCTTTAATCATTCTGCAAATGACCCTCAATCTGCTCATTCATTTTCCTGTCCTCAGCTGTCATGTATGGTCTTCTTCATCATATACTTTTTTTTTAAATCTAAATTGACTTTGTATACTGCTTCTCGTTCCAGATCCTGTTGGGGCAGAAGTACACTTTCTCAGTGGACTGGTGGTCTTTTGGTGTGCTGGTGTACGAGATGCTGATTGGTCAGTCACCTTTCCAAGGTGACGATGAAGACGAGCTATTTGAATCGATTCGGTCAGACACTCCTCACTATCCGCGGTGGATCACGAAGGAGTCCAAGAGCCTGATTGAACTGGTAAATAAGCAGACGCGTTAATAACAGGCTGATACGATGTGTCCATGTGGTTTTTCATTCATTAACATCTGCCTGCATCTGTGTCGTCGTTGCAGCTGTTTGAGCGAGACCCCACTCGCAGGTTGGGTGTGGTGGGAGACATCCGTACACACCAGTTCTTCAAAACCATCAACTGGTCAGCACTGGAGAAGAGAGAAGTGGATCCGCCTTTCAAGCCCAAAGTGGTACGACACTATCATTTCCTACACCAACCGTCTCACTCTATATTTTTAAAGCCTTGTGATTGGACACTAAACTCACATCCGTGACTCACCAATCACAGAAATCTGCCAGTGACTGCAGCAACTTCGACAGGGAGTTCCTGAATGAGAAGCCACGCCTCTCCCACGCAGACAAGAACCTCATCGACTCCATGGACCAGGCTGCATTTGCCGGCTTTTCCTTTGTCAACCCCAAACTAGAACACATGATATGCAAATGAAAAGTGACATCTGTGAATATAGTCACTGGATAGGGGGGAAAAAAGAACATAAAAGATTTGGCCTTGACATCTTTACTTTCTGTCTGAACGAGAGGATGAGAGTAAATGATACCATTATTGTCTGAGAGATATTTAAAGCAATTATTCTGTATAGGTAAATGTAAAAAAAAAACAGGAGTTAAGGGATATGCTAAAGGAACCAGTGTTACCATAATCAGTGCAATGCTGGGGAAGATTATTAGTACATCTACAGTTTGTCCTAGCATCTTTTTTTTCCTCTTACTTGTGTCTTTTAGTGATTCCACATTAGCTCTACACGAATCATTCATCGTACTGTATATAAAATTGAAAAATGACAGGCAACACCATGACACATGACATGGTTAAATGAGTTCAGTGGTACAAATTCACCCTCTATGCTGTGCCACCTCCACTTACATGACAAATGCGTGGGCAGGTATTTTTATTTTAGATGCGCAGGGTGCTGCTGTAGTTTGTAACACTGTTTCTATGAATGAACGATATATACACCATAAAAAGGTACTAGAGCCATGAACATACCCTCTGTGAATTAAGACAGGTTTCTACGTGATTGTCATCTTACTTTTTTCTGCACGCCACCAGTATCAAATTTCATACTGTACACAAGCGTGTTGCATGAAATCAATCATTGTGTAATTTTCTGATGCCACAGTTATTCTATAGAGTCATCAAACTGGAAAAGAGTTGCAGCGGTGGCAGCGGTACTACACCTGTACGTCTGAATGTGTGGAAGGATGTGTTATTTTGTGTAGGAGATGCATTTTACTGTAAGCGTAGGGTCTCCAAAATATGTTATATTACTTGAATTTAGGAATTTAACCTGAAAATAATAGTTGTATATGGAAATTATGTATATTACCATTTACTGTCCGTTAGTTATGGGTGTACTTTTTTTTACTCTCCTCATCTTTTACATGTGATTATGAATAAATGCCTTGTAAATCCAGTTCCCATTCGCTTGTGACATGTCATTTACATTTACTGTAAAACGTGAGCAATTATACGATAGTAATAACTTTAATACCAGACGCTGATGTGATTTTTTTTTAAATGTTTTTAGACGCGTGCATATATTTCACACAATAAAATATGCTATGTGTAAGTCGCAGTGGAGCATTTCCAAATCTTACACTGTATATGTTGTTTATGAATATGAGTTAAAATGATGACGCTTAATAGACTGTGCTGCCATCTTGTGGTCAGGTGTCGTCATAGCGCAACCCCTTTTTGACTGTGGACGAGAGAAGAGGAGACATTCCTGCAGTGCGCACGGCTTAATGACCTGTCCTCGTCCTCTGTCCCCTGCTCACATCCATCCGTGTGCTGCATTATCTTGGACAGTGAACGCATCCCGAATAAGGCGCTCAACAAGCCGCAGCCATAACGAGCGCCGATTTTCAGCAATTGTTAGGCAAATTTTCCTTCTTGCAAAACAGCCGTTTAGTCCATTGCAGTATTAAAGTTATAGACCGTTGTAGGGGGGGGGGTTAAAATAAACCATCACATTCCGATTAAATAGCGCATTCGGAAATGGCAATAACAAAAGACAGATTTTTCAACTGCAAACCTAATTTCTAACAACAGCTTTACAAAAGCTTCACCGAACGAGCACCCATACACTTTAATTAAAAAAAAACAACCGACTCGATGAATTTTAAGTAAACGCCTGCCCCGCTTTTGATTTATTCATGGCTCTCCGGTTGTTTCACTGTTGAAGCAAGATCCGATCCCTTGTCTGTAGCTCACATTTATTGTTCTGTTTCCACCTCAGCGCGGGCAAAACGTGCTTATTTTGCTCTCGTTGATATCTTTTGTTATAATGGGCATCCGAAGGGCTGGTCCATTGTGGAGGATTATGTGAGGCAGTTGCCTACATAGTCAAAATAAGCGACAAAAAAAAAACCTGTTTTAGACAATGGATTGGGCTTGGAGGTTAACACAAGCGCTTTGTAAAACGAGAAATGCACTAATTTAATAGAGAATGCACGTTTTAAATGTGGACTACATGCACTTTGTACAAACACTAGCAGACAGCGCATATATTTCCAGTAGTTTCTCCCGCCCTCTCCCCCCCAAAAAAAGAAAAAAAAATCCGACTTGTTATCCTTGTGCAGCAAAAGTGCCGTCAACGCAGGCAGAGATTTCTCCCAGTCATTGTGATCGCTACAGATATTGTTATTTTTTTAAAAAGTAGTGGCACATTCAGTCTTTGATTGTGTATTACTGTGGTGTTTTATTTAGTTGAACATTGCATTGAAGGGAAATAAAGAAACCGGAGGTCATTTTCAATAACACGATCTAAAGGATACTTGGTCGTGTGTTATTGCTTTTTGGGAGACAAATACTGTACTTATCGAAAGTAGGTCGGTTATATGTGCAATTAAATTCCAGCTCAACCATTAACTAAGTGTTGATTCCGTTGGGGATAAACCCTTTAACGACTTATCAGGTTAACCCTCTCGGTTTGGAAAAATTAATGCAACCGGAAGCCATTCATGATTTTTTAAATAATTGTCTGCATGTTGTAGATTTGGGCTTGGTTTTTTTATTTTTTTTTTGGACGTGTGATATTTTATTGTGTGAAGATGGAAGTCAGTGTGATGTAGCCGGGCTCAGAGGCATATAGGCGGCAGAACATGCGCAGTGGCCACTTGTGCCATATTGGAATGAGGTCGTGAACGAGAAGTGCGTCAAGTGAGCGTGACGTCCTCAGAGCAAACCCGGAAGTGCTGCGAATTTGCCGTTAAGCTAAAAAGCTCCGCCTCGCCTCGGCCCAGCCAATGTAGCGTCTGCGCCACAATACCGTGTTTTATTGTGAAACGACCGACCGGGATTAACGGTTCTCACCCATGTTAGCTTGCCGTAGCTGTGAGCGAGCAGGCGGAGAGGAACGGCATCTAAAAAACCGACTTGGAAAAACTACTTAACGGTAAGAGGCGAATTTTGCGACTAAATATTCACGTGCTGTGTGTTGTTTGGCACGGATTCCTGAGTGTGTTTTGCGCCGCGGTGGCCCATTCGTCTTTTTTCCCGTCTCTCAAAAAGATGAGTCGGGTGTCGAGTGTAAGCGCCCTTATTGCTAGTCAGCCTGCTCTTATTCCTCAAGCCGTGACGTTCAGTAACTTGACTCGGACACAGGCGATTTTACCATGTGTCCAATGAGTCCCACGCGGCCGTTACCCATCAAGGACCGCACAGTGATTCATTGGACAGCATGTAAATAATTGTCTCAATCGGTCATTTCTCGTGTTCTCCCCGGTGTGAAAGTTGGACCCACGGCGCTGTAGTCTCTCTCTCTCTCTCTCTCTCTCCCCCCCTCCCTCCCTCTCTTTGCAAAAGCCATTGCGTTAATGGCCCATCTCTGTTTCTTGAACGCTGCGGTTGAAGTCTATTGGAAAAGCAGCGCAGTCTTTAGCTAGTTATCGTCAAACGAGATGTGTTTAAGTACCCGCTGTAGAAGTAGTATTTTTAAGATGTCGAAGTCTTACATAATATAGGTTGTGTATTTACGACCTCAGCCGATTTTTCTAAGCCGCTCTCTCCCCAAAACAAGCTTTTGAAAAAAAACAAAACAAAAACTCCACCGTGCGTAAACGCAGGAGCTGGTTGTGCACAGAAGAAGGTTGTCATTTTGTTGACATTTCCCACTTCGACTTATTGCAACCTATTTTCCTCCAGGCTCTTAACTTCCCTATTGTGCAACTTGAGTGATCTGCTGGCAGCGCAGCTCCGGTTGACGTGCCGCTATGCAATGGCAACAAGCAGCGACGTTGCATCCGATCGCAGCAATTGAATGAAAAGGCGTCGGGACGTATTTTTACTCTATTTCTGGTGCTCTGTGGACAAAATGTGGATTCCCCTCCTCAGTTGTCAAGTTCTAGCTATAGGGTTCGACGGAGCATATTTGTTTAGCGTCGTGCTACTTTGTTGGCAACCGTAGTAAATACCGTTTGGCGAAATAAGGCAATTTGGAATAATCACCACCTCTAGGCTCTAAAAAAAGAGCATGTGCTGTAGATTTATTTATAAACTGCGGTTATTATCAGCACTGGCACCTATAGAATTACCAACGTTTTGTAAGATTACTTCATAAAAATGAGCGTTTTTTTTTTACTTGAGTGGCTTCCATCTCCTTGTGTTGACCATGCATCCAAACGGCTCTGCTCTTCGATTGTCCTATTTTGTCACATCACTCTCACGTTTCTGTATGAACGCTAATCCAGTGGCAATGATGGACATGCATGTCATGTTTAACAAGTTCAGCAGCGCCAAGTATTTCCAGAAATGATGTCTCTGTCCTCATCTGGTTGAACCCTACTTCAATTTACAAGACTTTCTTTGAAAAAAAAAAATGGACCGCCTTCAGACCTTTCAGAGTGTGTTCTGAGATGGGAGCTTTTTTTTTTATTAGATGGATGAATTTTGAGAGGACATATTGTATTTTATTTGTGAAAACTAATAATAGTCACCACGATTCAAAAACATTACTTTCTGTTTGGTGAAGGGAGAAATCTTTGTTTTAAATATTTAGAAATCTGGCAGGATTGCTCCAAAATTACACATTTGACCTTATTACACTTGACCCTGACCCTTGAAATTCTGTAGGAAGTAGATATGTACCTTTATAACACAAATAATACCAAGAAATAAAGCAATGCGATACGATAATGAGTGATAACTTAAAAAATTTACTTAATTTCCCACTGTGCTGTGCTGTTTACGTAATGATACATGTCACACTCATTTTAAATTTTCAGTCACAGTCATTTTAAAGCTTTGCTTTATTCCATGTGACACAAATGCAGACAGGAAATGGGCATGTTAATGCAACAGAACGTTTAAATAGAAGTTGTAAATCAAAATGATGTTGCTGTAAACATTTTCATGCATGAAATAACAAAACAGTTACCTTATCATAATATTTACTGTTATAATATCGATATAAAGAATTTAACCACATCAGCAAGTTCTGCCGAGATGAATATGTCCTTTTCCAAGGGCAGGTTTAGTTCATTTCAAAAAGCGATTACTTAGATGTTGTATCATGTGTTTTATAGAGTGTTCTTTTTTTAGCAGCTCTCATCATTGTTTTGAACATAGCCTTTTATTTTATTTCCAAATTAAGTCATACAGAATCTATACAATTTCTGTATATTTTTTTCCACTCACATTTGCTGCAAAAACATCAGGTGTGTTTTGATATACTCTTCACATGAAGTGCTAATGAGTATTGAATTAAGTTAGTGCCTATAAAGAGGATGTAGGAAGTATTTTGGTTGTGTGTGTGTGTGTGTGTGTTTATGTGCGCGCGTGTGTGGATTTGGCCCTTTCTCTTTCAGGTTCAGTCAGACTGGTGTGTTGCAGAGCGATTCATGCAGAGTGCGAGTGACTGTGGTCCACACAGACTGTTTTCTGTTTATGAAACAGGGGAAGTCGCTCTTTCTTCCTCTTAGTGTTTTTGCGGCTGGCTTGTACTTTTCTCCTGGGTTAAGTGCCGCAGAAAACCTTCAGCTAATGCAATCAAACAATTTGGAGAAACATTTCAAAACCTGTCCTTGGAAAATGTAAAAATGTTTTTGTGGAAATTTGCAATCAGTGGACCGTTTTATCACTTCTCCCAGAGACGCTTTTAAGAAATGCGGTCACATTTATTTTATTTTTAGTTGTAAAATAAGAATGCATTGGAATAAAAACATGTGGTTAAAAAGTCCTTGGTGTTGTCTGTGGGGGAGAAGAATAGAGACGAAGCTGCGACATAAATGATCCGTTGTGAAAGATCTCACCATCTGGGTGCAGAATAGAAACTCTTAACTTTATTCGGGCTAGTTTGTCCTTCGACTTCTGTTTCCACTGCTCTTTTTTCCATGTCAGGAGTGTGACCCCTAGGGACAATGAAACTCTCTGGCGTGTATGTATATGTTGGAGGGTGGGGGAGAATGACAGAGGGAGTCTGGGGCAGGGTCGCGGGTGAAAGGCGGCACAGATCTTGGTGGAGCACAGGGTCGCCGTGGCAGCCCGGCGGTCAGGAGGGGGTAGTTTCTGATGGTGGCCCCGGATTTAATAGAGACGTCAGACTTGACAAAGACAAGCTTGACAGGCAGGCTGAATGGAACGGCCCCAGCCTCAGCATCCCATACACCACGCTTGGCACTGTCGTCACACCCTGTGCTCCCTTCTTTCTCATTCATGGCATCCCTCTTGTTGCATTAAATTAATTCTTCTGCATTTAACAAAGCTTTTGGCGTGAATTTGGTGTGTCAAAGCTGATGCGTGCGACGTCAGAAACTTGGAAGCACTTCACCTGAACAAACTTGAAGTGTTAGCTCGCCATTTTCAGGAACTTATCCTAAATGAGTTTTACAAGTTTGAGGTGCTGTGTTTGGCTGCATAGTAGAATACATTTCCTCATCACAAACCATCTGCTGTGTTAGTTTGGTGGTAGCCTGTGCCATCCTAATGAATTTCAAATATGCAGAACACCGTTTACAATTGAATTATCTGTTTTACTTGTTTCATATTGAGAACAGATAGTGTTATTGATGCTGCAGGGGTTGACTGATAGTGTTTTTTTAAAGCCAATATAATAACAACTATCTGTACTGAAATACTTTTTTTTAATAAACTGGAGTTAAAATAATAAATAAATACCCTTTAAATGTCTCTGAATAAATGAACATCAAACTGTAAATATTAACGTTTGTGTGCTTTCAGTGTCCCTCAAAGTCACGATACCATTATCTGAATTATGTCATACAGATAGTTTGTACATGTATCTATCAGCATTCCTCTGTTGCAAAACCAAGGATCTGATTTTTAAACTGATCCATTTCCAAAGTCCTTGTCCTTCACATGATCCAAAAACATCCAAATGAATGTGATTTCAATCTTGCAGATGAGTCGGCAAATACCAGCTGTTGCATTTTATTCTGAAAATCTCTACCTATTGTTGCAGCTTATTTTACCAGCTGGTTGTTGTTGTGATGGTTCTTGCTAGTTTTAATTGTTTTCACGTAGCAGTTAGATGACTCTACCCTCGGCTCATACTTGCCAGACGCCTCAGGTCATTTGGATCCAGTCTGTTGTCAGTTCCCAGAGTCAGAACCAGACACGGAGAAGCTGAATTCAGCTTCTGTGTTCCACATGTCTGAAACAAACTCCCAGAAAACCTCAGATCAGCTGAAACACCCAGTTAATTTGAATCCAGGTTAAAGACCCACCTGTTCTCAGCTGCATTTGAATAGTTATTAGTATTAGTATTATGAGTTTCAGATTTACACCATTTCTTTTATTATCTGTTTTACCAGTTTTATCTATTTATCTTTTGCTTTCTCTTTCTTTTACATGCCTATACTTTTTCTTGCTTCACCCTGTTAAAATGCTTTTAATGTTTTAGGTAAAGCACTTTGAATTGTCTGGTACGTGAAACGTGCTACATAAATAAACTTGCCTTGCCTTATACACTGTTTGTTGATACACATTACCAGTTATAGCTGCTCACTAGTCAGTTTAGATTACCGTTTCCATTTGTAGATGTAACTTCTTGCTAATATGGTTTGGTTGGAAAGCTTCTGAGCTTATTACTTATCTCAGTGGCCGTGGTGTTGGTAAAAGCAGCCATGGGTTAACAGATTACTGAGTAATGCGTCTTAACATGTACGCACAGTGACATGATTAATCGTAGCCACTAAATCATGCCTTTAATTTGTCTGTGAGGATGCTGGTTGAGTTTAACAGTTGCGCATTGTTTTCCTCCCTATCGGTCTTTTTCTTGTTGTTTTTTTCCATGAGTTTTAGAGCCCCGCTCATTCGGTTACTTTGTCTTGATAATAATCCTCCTTTGTTGCTCCTCAGAGCTCCTTGTTTTGGCCTTGAGGGGGCACCAGCATGAGTCAGGAGTCACTGGAGTCTGGTAAGAAGTATTGTGTGAGCAGCTGCATGAAATTAGTAAAATACTGGAAAGCAGGTTGGAAAAGACAAATGTGTTAAGTTGAGCGTCTGTCTGTGTGCGTTCCAGATGGAGACTCCGCTCAGGATGTGTTGGACTTTAACTGGGATGATTACTTGGAGGAGACGGGAGCGGTGTCTGTGCCCCATCACGCCTTCAAACACGTGCGTTCTGACAATTCACAGCCAATACTCCTCATTGCCTGACTCAACATAGACTGTGTAGTATATTGGCACTTTGTAATAATTACTGGGTTTACGGGCACAAGTTTTCAGTTTTCCAAAAAAAAGATGTTGTCTCTACTCAGCTGTTTACCTGAGTAATGAATAATTGGATATGAAATGAAATCATTGTACTTAGGGCTGGTCTCCTATAATACCCCCAGGCTTGCTAACTGCTGTCTAATTTGTTTGTGTACAATGCACAAGTACTGACCGT
The DNA here is from genome assembly GCA_029814585.1 of Gymnapogon annona. Lineage (NCBI taxonomy): Eukaryota > Metazoa > Chordata > Actinopteri > Kurtiformes > Apogonidae > Gymnapogon > Gymnapogon annona. The sequence goes on along the minus strand of JAPTHA010000023.1, from coordinate 15,758,773 downwards.
AAGGCCATGTTTCACCGCATGTGGTCAAAAGCCAATAGAAGACACATTTTGTAAATACAGTACATGTCTAAAAATGTGGATGACATCAGAAAATCACACGTCTTAGTCATAGAGAGTCACTGCAGTCATATGCAGAGAGTTTACTGTAATATTATCTACCCACTTCAATTTAAGGCCATTAACCAGGTGTCAAGGTATCACATACTGTTAGTGTTACAGTATGCGTGTATATGGAAACGTATAAAATAGACCAGTCTTCTTTTGAATTATTTTTTTTTACATATTTTTTATCAGATTTTTTCAATTAACAAAAAAAACACTGCCAGTGAGTGCATAAAAAGAATAAATAAAACAGATGTAGGCACTTAGTGTATACAGTCCGTTTAAAGCACAATTGAGACAGTTCTAGTACAAATCCAGTAAGCTGTTCATCTTGTTGAAGTTCCAGGTTGAGTCCGCTGTTGTTTGAAGTAATCGATAAAAGGACCCCATATTTCTGTAAACTTGTTGTGGTTTTCGAGCAGATTATACCGAATCTCCTCTAGTTCTATTTAAATTTTTGGTTGAAGTTCATGTGCCTCTCATAAAATATCAATTTCTTTTAATTAAATGATATACACAGGGAATGTGGAACTTCATGACAACTTGGTTTTCAGAGTTTTTCCGTAGTCTGTTTTTCCTCCTTGTACATGTATCTTGACAAACTGTCAAAAACACTGAAAGCGCAGCAGAATGAATGACAACAAAATAATAAAAAAAAGATGAGTGATAACAGCATATTTTAACACCCTCACCCATTCTGGATTCATAATTGTATCCCTAACAGAGTCAAATGTAGTCACCAGCTATGAATTCATCCACATGTAGTATCCAAGGAAAATAAAAGTTTCATGGTACGACAGTTGGAGACATAAGGTAGATTATTTTCCAGAGGTGGACATAGTCCTAACCAACCTCTCTTGTTTTGCCTGTGACTCAACAGTTCACTCTTCATCTACATTAAGTGTAGCCTATTTTCAAACATACATTCTACAGAGCATCAGCTCTGTGAAGAACCCACATACATTACATATTCAGTAATGTATAAGAGTAAAGCCTAAAGGAGAATTATTCCAATCCAAATTCAGAATATCATCATATTCTGAATAATAGTGGGCATGTTGGGAAATAAACTTGTGATGACTCTTGACTAAGTTTATTGCATTTGTTGGTTATTTTTAAAACAAGGCTCAGTCAAAAGTATCACTAGAGTATATGAGCTCTCTATAATGTGTCTTTCAGTTACTAAGAGACAGCAGCATCCAGAAGTATTTGAATAACATCGGCATGTCATTGACGTTGTTGGATTCATATGCGTCCGTGTATGTGTGCTGGTCTCAGGTGGATCAAGGTCTGCAGACGGGACTATCTCCAGGCATGAAGCTGGAGGTGTTTGTTCGCTCAGAGGCCGACAGTCCCTACTGGGTGGCGACCATCATCACCACATGTGGTCAGCTGTTGTTACTCCGATATGAAGGGTACCAGGATGACAGGCGTGCTGACTTTTGGTGTGACATCATGACGGCGGACTTGCACCCTCTGGGCTGGAGCCGCCAGCACGGAAAGACCATGAGAGCCCCCGAAGGTGAGTTAAGTGAGGGCTTAAGTTGGCACAGGCGAGATACACCGCTGGTCACAGAGGATCAACAAACACCGGCCAAGAAAAGCTGCTCTGATGATAAATATTAAGGCATTAGAAGTTTGACCTGAAGGACAGGTGTGCTGTAAACACACTCTGCACTGCAGTGGCCTCACCGCCACTATTCAGGCTGACAAAATGCCACTTGATGATGGAAACATAACTAAGAAATTGCACTTTGGTTCAGCACAGCCAGAATGTTTCTGTTGACTGTGATACCACAGCTGCCCACAGGTTAAGCACTCACTCTGTTTCTCCGCTGTGCTTCTGTTGTATGAAAAAGGAGGCTGTTTTCCTTTTCATGTCGTCGTCTTTCTTAACCTTCTAGGAACTGGCGTCGTATCTACGCTGTGCAGACACACGATTTACAAAACATTACATAACACATGAAGCACTTATGACGAAAATAGAATTTAATGTCAGGCAGGAGCTGAAATATCCCCAGTGCTTCTGAAACACTTGACTTGTGTTTTTATAACAATGCAATTTACATTTAAAATTCTAACCATTAATAAATGCTACTTGTCTTGAGTTGATGGGAGCGGACAAATAAATCATCATAAACATATCAAATAGTTCGCAGGCTGGTTTCAGCTATTATTTTACATTAGTTTATTTTTTGTCATCAAATAAATTGATATGTGTTGGTCAGATTTTTTTTCTGTTCGTAAATCTATGAGACAAATATCTAAAGTCAAGGACAGGTTGTGTCTTAAAGGAACAAGGCATTTGCTAGACTATGTGATCATTTTAATTTTTTAGGATGACATTTTAGTTGTAATTGTAGTTTTTAATTCATATTGGTGTTTATAGTTTAGGCCTTTAAGTTAAAAGTTAAGTTGACAGTGCTTAGTTTAGACCATGAGCTGGTTTAGATCACTTTTTTCTCAAGATCCATATGATCATAAAGAAAACACTAAATTACAAGCCCACTAAATATGACAAAATGTCATGGTTGACCACTCCAAAGAACAAGGGCCTTGAGTTTGAAAACGTCTGATTTCTGTGATTTTTCTAGATGAGCTGTAAAAGTGTTCAGTGAAATTTGTCAAAAAAATAAAGAAAATGCCATGATTGTATATATTTGACAAATTTAAACGCTAATATTTAGTACACTGAGTTTAATCTTGAGTGCTAAAGTATGCCACCCAGTGTGATAGTCTGGAGCTTCAGACCCTGTACTTTCAGAGTTCGAAGTTTGGTCTAAATGAACTTTACAGGAATGAAGCTTCTCCCAGATCGCATCGCAAAGAAGGTTTCTTTTCGGATAGTTTACACACCTAAACACAACTTCCCACACTTTTTTTTTTTTTGTTCGAAAAAGTATACTGACAAATGTAATTCAGTATCAAGTAAGTATGTTAATGTGCTATATATACTGACCAAAATATACACAGTTAGTCAGTATCGTTTTAGACACGTTAGATATTAAATCTAAATATAAAATATAATAACGTTCCTTTTATGAACGTTCTGGTAGCACAGCCACCTGCCTAGTTGCTTAATCGACTCTGTCCTGTGTGTGTGATTCATCTCAGGTGTGCGTGAGAAGCATCAGGACTGGGAGGCTTTGCTGGAAAAGGCCCTGGCTGAGGAGTGCAGTGCTCCTGCCAGCCTGCTGGAATTGGTAAGGCAGGAAAAAACGGAGCAGCTGTCCTTTTTTACAAACCACTCACACCCAGGGCGGGGCGTCAGCAGTCTGTCTCTCAACAGCTCTGCATGCGCCAGCAACCGCCCTCCGTATCAGGACTGATTTGATAAATCTGACGCCTTAAAAAGATAGAACTGCTGAGGTTGTTACAATAAAGTTGTACTTCAACTGCCGCGGCAACTTTGGTAAACGCAGCTGACATGTTGTACCCTTAGGTGATCAGTACACAGTCTTGGCACACACACTTTAAGCAGTGATTGTAATGTTTAGATGTAGTGTGCTATTGTTGTGCTGTCATTATAGTGAACATTTGAAATGCCAAGTACTCAGTTGTAGTCCACGAAGACCATTAATGTATGTTTACACTGTTACATTTTTTACTACTTTTATGTTCTTAACTCGATCCATCCTTTCATAAAGTGTATCTAATGTGCACATAAAGTATTTTGATTGTACTGGACATGACTTTATATCTCCTATTTTTCAAATACTGTATTTTATTGTGTTGTTACTTCGATGCAAGTGCAATGTAGCAGACAGACACCACCTTCAAAAAACTGGTGTAATGGCAATAAAACCTATTCCATTCTATTAGACATTCTGAAATGGAAAAAGCTTTATACTTAAAATGTACACCAAGTGTTAGCTTGAGCTAAATGAAGGTTTTATTTTCATATAAACCCAGTGTGACATCCCAGGTCCACCAGCATAAAGCTGTGAGATGTTGTTTACTGCTCCAATGTTATGCTGTTAAAGTGAATTCACTCCATTGAACAGCCTTTGAAATTCTTTAGAGACAAAGCTAACCAGCTTCCAGTGACCATGCTTCATTTCTGCCACTTAGTCACACAGCGCATTCTCTCCCTGTATAAATTCCTTGCCTTGCCAAGGCGTGTTGTCATTTGTGTATGTGTGAGTGTGTGTGTGTGTGTATATGCTATCAGCTTCTCACTTACCACCGCCCGCTCCCTGCAGCCCCTGCGCGGTCGGGACCCGATGGAGCTCCTGTGCGCTGGCTGCTATGTGGAGCTCCAGGACAGCACAGATCCTGGTCTGGCATGGGCAGCCGAGGTAGAAGAGAACGTTGGAGGAAGGCTGAAGCTGCGCCTGGTGGGCACAGAGGGCCTCCCGGACACGCCAGCAACCCTTTGGCTCTTTTACCTCCACCCACGCCTCCACCCACCCGGCTGGGCCAAAGAGCACGGCTGCACCCTCAGGCCTCCCTTAGGTCAGTTCCACTGACACTGGCGCAGTTTTATATTTAGAAATAAAGGGAAGAGAAGAAAAATGATCACTAGATTTGCCCAAAAAAACCCAAAACATGAGTAATAGTTTCTGATGGAAGGACCCACATCATGAATTCACCATTCAAACACGAATGGCTGGCATGACCAATTAAGTCACATAATCCTAAAGCTATTACACTGCACTGTATCACATCTAATGTCTTATTATTTTCACTGATGTCTCTCAATCAGCATTCGCTCAGTTACATCTGCCTTGTTTCACCCAATGTCAGTGTGCAGGGATGGAATCTAAGGAACTAATATTTTAAATGTGATGGCATCCCTCCAGACCTTGAAATTGATTTTTCATGCAGGATTAGATGGATCACTGTGTTCAGGGCCGCAGTCTGTTTATACTTTTCAAGTGGATGCAGTTTGTTAACACACAAGATGGGAAAAAAAAAATTGTAGCAGGCTACGTCTCCTCTGATGCAGCTCATTTACCTTCTGGTACCAGTACTGGTTTGGCTGCTACACGTGTTATTTGGGTCTGTACACTGCTGTTTTAAGTTAACTGAATGTAAAGAGTAGTGGTGTGTGAAACTGATTCAAGAGGAAGTCATTGTATCTGAATTAAATGTAACTGTGAGTAGCTCCTATTAAAATAATGTGTAAACGGTACTGCATTTCACACATATGTAAAAGGAAATTGCCTTGAGTGGAGCTTGAAAGTTAGTAAACCTTATAGGGTTTACCGACAGTTTCATCAAATTATGACAAATGTCGTCTAGTGAGATAAAGGGAACATGGTTAAACATTTTTCTGTCAAGGAGAATGGTCCAGTCTTATACAGTTTAGTGAGGCAAAAGTATACAAACCAAGGCTTTTGGCACATGCCTTGATACTCTCATCTTTTTCTATATTATTTTATTTTGATTTTCAATAAGACAATATTACAATTACATCATACATTACAAGACGACATTCCCAACTCACAATGGCAGACAGATCAGAGACAACAGACAAAAGAAAAAAACACACAAAGAGCACAACAAAACACAAAACGGGTAGAAGGAGAAAAAAAACCTAAATAAGTGAACTGCATGCATCACAGATATTCTCTTAATCAGCAGGAACTTTTTCAGCCTTGCACTTTGGTATGGATGGATTTTTAACCCATTTATCATTCAGTTCTTCCTTGAGATCATCCTTCCACAGACCAGCTATTCATTCAGTCTTAATCACAGTCATTTATCAAAGTGCAATGAGGTAGCCATGTTAATTTCAAGCAATTATGGCTTCATCATTGAAACTGATGGTGCACTGGATGCATGAATTTTGACATTAACCTCAGCAGCAGAAGCCTTTCGGTTTCTAGAAAGGTTACTCCGGGGTTGATCCTTCCTAGACTCGTGGACTATTGTGCGCCGGGAATAAGGTGTGATCTTTGTTGGTGTGATCTTTTTTTTTTTTCTTCTTCTTTTTACACCACCTGCCTGACAGTTCTGTGGTCGATTCTCTTGTTACCTATTCCAGATGGCTAAGCATCAGTGTCTCTTCTTTTAAGGTCTTCATCTTTGTCCAAAACATGACACATGTCCACAAATCTTTATGAAGAAAAATCAGATTTAGATTTTTCTTATGCGACTAAAGTAAGGCGCCTCACCCATTGACTGTATTACTAAGGCCCACATGCCCTTAAAATGCACTGGTAATGCCAGAGGTTTACGGTACATACTTTCACCTCATGTAAATATGAATATCTTTCCACAATCATCCAATCAATATATTTGTATCATTTATTTAATTGTATTCCAATGTATTCCATTTTGTGCCTCATCTTATAAACATGTTTCCTTTAGTTTTGAGAAATTAAAACTAAACTAAAACTGTGGAGACTAACATTATTTATATATATTTTTTGACTCAATTAAATCTGTTCCTCTATTGAGGATGAAATAGACAAACAAGCTGATGAGCAGACTGTTTTAGGAAGTCGTCTCCATGTGTAAGGGTTGGTAATTAAAGTTTTAAAGTTGTGCATGGTAGAGTGTAGCACAAGGTTTATTGTTTATTTGTTTGTGTTTCTTTCCATTAGATCTGTTGGGCTTGCGGACTGAGGAAGAGTGGGAGGAGGTGAGGCAGAGAATCAGTGATCTTCCTCAGGATGAGGCTCTGACAGCAGAGTTCAGTAAGGTACAGCCTTGTCCTGATCATCTGATAGTCATTTGTTGAAAAAACACAGAGTCATGACTTGTGTTGAGTCTTCTCTGAACTGGGTGGTGAACCCTTTATCACATCTGAGATTTACAAATGTTTGTGTTGTGTTGCATCGTGTTTGCTTCAGGATCAGCCTGATGTACCCCATCACAGTTTCAAGGAAGGGATGAAACTGGAGGCTGTTGACCCTGCTGCTCCTATTTCCATCAGGCCCGCTACTGTCACCAAGGTAACAGTCTTTCTTTTCTGACTCTCCCAAGCTGCAGACTTCTATCTCGGTTCATTTGTTGTAATGTTTTTTTTCCCCATCCATCACAGATATTCTTTTCTAACTTAGGTTTCCAGAATAAACAGGCTGTGTAAATCGAAACCATTCAAAAATGTATTTGTCATTTGGTCAAATACCTCTTTACGTTTGTACTAGAAGTCTGTGCTAAATGTACTGCCGGTCTGCTTTAGGTGTTCAGTGAGCAGTCCTTCTTGGTGACGATGGATGACCTCTGTGGTATTGAGGAGTCAGAGGGCGCCGGGCGGTCTTTCCTGTGTCACACAGACAGCCCAGGGATCTTCCCCGCTCAGTGGAGCCTTAAAAACGGACTCCCTCTCAGTCCCCCTCCAGGTGGGTCCTTTTGGATTTCATCACATGTAGGAATTTCAGATGGAATTTTGGATGATGTTACCAGTCGTTAGCAGCGCGATGCTAACGGTGGCCTGCGAGGACATTCATTTCCGTCTCTCAGCTCCGGATAACGTATCACAGCCTCGTTATCGTTACCATCTCTGGTACTTCAATCATGTATACTGTCTATGTTGTGCAAGAATTCAACTGTTGTATATCTGTTCTACGCTGTTTTTTTCTACTATGCAGCTGTGTCTGGAATTTCTCCTTGTGGGACGATTAAAGATATATCTAATCTAATCTAATAGCCAAGGCATCTTTCTAAGGTCTAGGACTTGTATCAAAACTGACAGTATGCCTCGTCACTGCATTTTCTGTGGTTTAGTAGAAGCCAACATTTATGAACTCTTCCTCATATTTTCATACTTACAACATGTCCAGTCACAACTGACCTGCTTTTAGAAACAGCGTACTCTGTTTCTTTGCCACATATCTTGCTAGGGTTCATTATTCTATTTTGGGTGTTTTTACAGTGTAGTGTACTATTTCTGTTTCACCATTTGAATGGTGGTTGGACGTAAATGTATGTCTATAGACTTTATTTGTTTATAATTGGTTGGTTGGTTATACCTCGGCCTTGAAAAGGCCTCCTGTAATGTTTACCACCAATGTCTTCCTATTTCATGTGTGCAGTATATGTAGAATTTACCTACGGTGACTGATGTAAGGACATTAATGGCGATGGTTATCATAGTGTGATTTTATTTGTTCCCTTTTTCGTATCTCTTTAATCTTTTTTCAGGATACCAGGGTCCAGACTTTGACTGGGCAGATTACCTGAAACAGTGTGAAGCCGAAGCTGCTCCTCAGCATTGCTTTCCAACAGTATGTCCACTTCTATTTTGTCATTATACAGAGCAATTTCACTGAGATACATTCAAGGATTATCTAACAGTGAAGCTGGCAATAAGTAGCAACATGACTGAAGCTCAGACATCTGTCAGAAAGCACCATGTAGACAAATCTAAGCCAACACTAAACTAAGTACCTGCTGTCACAGTAATATTGCTCACAAGATATATGACACATCTGGAGACATCAGATTTATGGAAAAAAAACAGTATATTACATAGTTGTGTCTCCAGTTTAGCAAGACTGACAGCATAAAATGTCAGCAATGAAAGCATCTCTGCTGTAATGCTGTAATACTCCACTCTTCAAATGGACAACAGTCACATAAATTGGCTAAGGTTTTTTTTTCTTTGTGTACCGTCCAGGAGCAGAGTGAGCACAGCTTCAAAGAGGCAATGAAACTAGAGGCTGTCAACCCACTGTCACCTGAGAACATCCACGTTGCAACAGTCACCAGGGTCAAAGGGCAATACATTTGGCTCAGCCTGGAAGGTGAGTTGGGGGGTTGACTGTGTATGTAAATCTTTAAATTCAGAAAAAGAAGTAAATTAAAAAGTTAATGGCTGTAGGGAAACCATGGTGACAATTTAATTAGAATCATTTCCATTAAGTAAATATTTATTTAGGTGCCAGTTTTAATTTGCTTTATTCACTTCATACAAAAAGTCACATGCACTGCCTTTACATTCGATTACATTTGCCATGGTATGCAACGCCATGCATATGAAATTCCACAATATTTATTTCCAGAGTCCCATACATTTTGCATCAAGATCTTATTTTGACAGTGTCAGGCCATTTTGTAAAATCTTCTCCATTACATCCCAAAGATTCTCAGTACGATTCAAATGTGGACTGCATGCGGGTCAAGAAATGTGTGAAAATTATGTTTTATTTTATTATTTAGAAACCTTTATTGCTCCTATAAGTTTTTAATCTGGGCCTGATGAATTCTCATATTTTGGCAAATGTATGTCATGAAAAAAAAATCCACCGACGTTGAAACCTGATCATTCAGTAAATGCAAGTAGTCAGCTGACATCTTTTTTTTTTTACACATAACATTATTGAACCTGATCAGCTGAAACAACCCCAGCTCATAACACCACCCCACAGGCTGGTACTCCAGGGACTAGGAATGCTGGGTAATCACTTCAGCTGCCTCTCTTCTTACCCTGATACATCACTCTGGGACAGGGTCTGTCTGGACCCATTTTCACCACGCGACCTTTTTCCATTGAACCACAGTGAAATCATACACACTATCAAACATGACACAGTTCTTGGGGTTAAAGAACTCATTGCAGTTGAAACATTTTAATCAAAGTAATTATCCTGGGGAGGGATCTGAACTCTGCTTTAGTTAAATCCAGGTGGCGTATTTCCTAATTACATTTAAATTTCTAATGCTGCTCACTGTGTCTTGTCTGTGATTGTCTCATGTGTGCGTTTGTATGTTCGTCCAGGGCTGAAGCAGCCCATGCCAGAGCTGATTGTTCATGTGGACTCACTCGACATCTTCCCAGTCAGCTGGTGCGAGACAAATGGCTATCCGCTGGTTTACCCCATCAAACCCTCAGGTATCCATTATGTGGATTGAGTTCTTTCGTTCCACGTAACAAGACTATTATTATTACACACATAGACAGAAGTCTGTGTTTGTACTCTGACCTAATTGTTTGCATAATGTCATTGTTTGAACAGAGACATGTTAGTTTTTCTGTATTTTTCAGTTGAGAAAGAGAGGAAGATTGCTGTGGTGCAGCCGGAGAAGCAGTAAGTATAAGCAGAGGGGTGTGATTAGTTTGTGGTTTGGATTGGGTTAAGTCCAAGTGCCTTTTAACCATTGACTCCTGTTTTCATCACTTTACAGCAGAACTCCACCCAAGTCATCGTCACCTGATGCTGTCAAGCAACAGATGGCCAACCCTTCCGAGACAGGTGAGTGGGCTCAGGTCTCAGTGGAGCCTGTGATGTTTCATATGCTGTCCATCGCTGTGAATTGTGAAGTTTTTGTGTGTATTGTTGTTTTGATGTCCATATACAGGACAGGGGAACGGGAAGTACTGCTGTCCAAAGATCTACTTCAACCACCGCTGCTTCTCTGGACCCTACCTTAATAAAGGGCGCATAGCAGAGCTGCCTCAGTTCATTGGCCCCGGAAATTGTGTTCTAGTGCTGAAAGAGGTGAGGGACATTCAACAGGTTTACTTCATAAACCACATTTGAGATTCATTCTATTCAACAGTTCTCAAACATGAAGAGTTGACTGGTGCGTGTATGTACAAGAATTCAATTGTGTATTTCTGTTCTACTGTTTTTCTATTCTTTGTATTCTGCTGCTGTATTCAATAATTTCCCAAAGAAACCTTCCCGAGGGTTGAATAAAGTACAGTCTAATTGAATCTAATCTAATGTGATGCATTTTTATTGTTTAATGAGTTTGACTTGTTCCGATTACTTTGAAACATTGTTGAAGGGTTTGCCTCTCATGCTTTTAAAGATACCATTACTTACAATGCAACATGTAACATGTAAGTAAAGTTTATTTTGGGTTAGGATTCTATCATTTGCTGATTTTAGCAGGCTCTTGTTTTAAAGCACAAATTCTCCAAACCCATCTAAAGGCTGTCATCGTGAATGTATGCACCAGAAAAGGTATAGGAAGGATTCTTGAGGGGTTTTTTTGTGTTGACAGTTCTCTTCCTTCCTTGTGCTATAATGCAGCAGAGTGCAGAAGTTGCTAAGCTACTGATAATTAACTTATTTAAGGTTTGGTGTAAAAAGTCGACGTGATGTAAAATAGCTGTTTACGGGCATATTAAAAAATAAAAGACATTATCCACTAAGTTGATCACATTTAAGTGTTGCATTTCTGTGTATGTCTGGCATCCAGGTATTGACTCTGCTAATAAACTCAGCATACAAACCCAGCCGTGTGTTGAGAGAGCTGCAGCTGGACCAGGAGAGTCGCTGGCAAGGCCATGGAGAGACACTCAAAGCCAAGTGAGGGAAACACCATTTAATCCTCCACTCAGTTCTGTGCTCTTTAGAAAACCTGCAGGAATAGCTCAAGTGCTTACAGCTGGCCTATTTTAAGACACATACTGGAATAAAAATCTACTTAAAGCACAAGTGGCAATACGTACTGTATCTGCACTATGACAGAGCTTAAGCTTTTTCGCATGTCAGTCAAATGAGGTGTAATAGTGAACTATGCATTTAGATAATATGCATAACATTGTTTGCAGTGTTCTCGTGCTAATATTGTGTGAAAATTGGGAAAAATTGAAAACAAATGTACTTATTGTAAAATATTACCCCTTTTGAAATGTCAGGTATAAGGGAAAGAGTTACCGTGCGACTGTGGAAATCGTCCGCACTGCAGACCGAGTGGCAGACTTCTGTAGGAAAACCTGCATCAAGTTAGAGTGCTGCCCAAACCTGTTTGGACCTCGCATGGTTCTGGAGCACTGCTCGGAGAACTGCTCTGTCCTTACCAAGACCAAATACAGTAAGTGACGTCTAACTGTTTGGAAGGTAAATAGTTGAGGTATTAAATAATTTGTCATTTGATCAAGCATGAATGCTGCCTTTGCGAGAGGGACAGCAAACACAATCTCTTGTGGTGCTGATTAATTTTCAGTTGCTCTATACTTGTCAGCTCATTTCTGAAAATCTTCCTTCAAACTCACTCGCATTCAACACAAAGCTGATTAATTTCTTCACATTCAAAAAATCCCCCATCCTTTTCAATTTGGTAGCACATGAATAAAAATTATCAGTTGCTACGTACTGGAAGTGCTTCCTTAATAGTCACAGAAATTCAGTGAAGAAGATGGAGAAATGTAATTTCTAGTATTTTCAGGCGTGTACAGGCAATGATTAAGCAGCTATGAATCGCGAAAAGTATTTCATCCTCTGTTGAAATACCGTATATGGGGTCACAGATTTGTTGTTTACTTACCACTGCAGCACAGTCTTGTGCTTAAGGAACTGATGCAATTTAATAGCAACCATGTAATGATGACACCAGCTCCTTTGTTACTCGCACAGCAGGTACATAACCATGACACACCTATTTGAACAATTACTTGTGTAAAGTACATGTTTAAATGTATTAAGATCAGGACGAGTATCAGTCATATGCAACATCTCACAAAGATTGTCTTTTCAATAGCATATTACTATGGAAAGAAGAAGAGTAAACGAGTGGGCCGTCCGCCTGGGGGCCACTCCAACTTGGAGGGTGGAGTGAAGAGACGGGGCAGGAAGAGGAAGAGGAGGAAGCAGCTATTTGTTCATAAGAAGAGACGCTCTTCAGCATCAGTTGACAATACACCGGCCGGGTCTCCACAGGTATAATGCACCATCATCTACAGTATATATTAAAAACCAAGTGGCCTCTGTATGAACGTGTGTGTCTGAAGACTCACACAAAATCTGGAAAGAGCCTGACCACTGCAGTTTGTCATACTTGTGTATTTTGGGTTAAGGAACTAGCTTGTGAAAATGGCAAGTTGATCAGACCAATATATTGGTTAGAAATGAATCATTTTAGAATGCAGAATAGCTTTACAACCACACTGCTATACCCTGAATCATAGAATTGAAGTGAGTTACCCAGCAACATATAATATGGCCACACTGCTATGGTGTCAGATTTCATGTTCAGAAACAAGACATGCCAGCTGAGATGTTATTCAACTGAAAATGCCAATGGAATTTACCAAGAAAGTAACTGTATCAGAGGATCTAGAACCTGTGGTTTTTAATCATTTAATTCAAAGAGTTATGTCGCTTTCATTTGCTCTGAATCCTCTTCATACTGTTCCTCTGCTGTTGAATGTGCAAAATCTTTCTTGTGTGTCTTAGGGCAGTGGAGATGAAGAGGACCTTGATGAAGACGACTCCCTGAGTGAGGACACTGGTTCTGAGCTGCAGGACGACATGCAGGATGATTCTGAACAATCTGTGGGGAAGTCTCAGCCCACCACACCATCCCCCTCCCCACCAGCAACTCCGAGACCCACACGTCGGCGTCGAAAACCCCGCTCCCCCTCCTTCTCTGATGATGAGAATCACCCTCCTTCACCAAAGGTACTTTCACAACACTTAACATATTTTTTATATTTTATGTTGACATGGAACAGCTGACTTTGAAATGTGTAACCCCTGCTGCTTCACTTGTAAAATTCAGTCTTAAATTGTTAAATCAGTGCTTCTGAAATAGTGAAGAGATGCCTGGGGGACAAGCGTGCCCCCCTGAGAACATCCTTATTTTTTTTGCTCTACTCGAATAAAGTTTAATGTCACATCCACTACAGTAGGTGTCAGTGGCACTCTTATTGTCAGTCAATGCAGGGAGTATTAACGCCCTTACACGGATCATGCATATTTAACAGAGATGAAAAGAAAGACACAGAGAGACAGAGATAGTGAGACAAATGAAAGTCTCCCTAAAGCAAAACCAGGAAACATGATGAAGCGTATGTAGTGCTTCACTGTGACTATGGTGGGAGACCAGGAAGGACTGGTGGCCTTTGGGTTTAGTAATGTTGGCAGTGGACAGCTGAAAGCTAAATGAAGGCATCACTTAAAGAATAATGTCTTT
>JAPTHA010000023.1:15723746-15733966 GCA_029814585.1 Gymnapogon annona | reverse complement strand
GTTTGTTTGTTTGTTTGTTTGTTTGTTTGTTTGTTTGTTTTTTCCTCCCTCCACACAGGCTCTCATGTTCTGGGTGGTAGATAATTTCCTTATGAAGAAGCACAGGACAAAAGCAAAGCTGGAGGAAAGAGAGGAAGACTCACGGGGAAACTGCAAAGTTCGCTACAGACGAGCTCTGTCGCATGACGACTCTGAATCAGAGGTAAGTCTCAGTGAAGAGGTGATCAGAGCAGCTGCTGTAGTACCAACATCTGGTGTATCTGCTCAACATAGGACATACATGGTGTGGTATGGGTAAAGTACAATGGACTTGTAGAAGTAGACTTCATAGAAGAAGTGTGTGTGTGTTGAGAGGGAGGGACAGAGCTGTTGCTTGCTTCATTAGCTGATTCTATTGTTTCTGCGAAGGCACAGCACAGCGTTTAGCCCAGTGCTTCTCAAATAGTCAGACGCACGATGCCAAGGGAGCATATGCCTTGGGGAAACGTGATTTTTTTTTTTTGTCGTAGTAGAATAAAGTGTAATGTCACATCTACTCCTGTAGGTGTCAGAGGTTGTTTTCCTTGTCCGAGTGTATTAGCTCTATGATGTAGGCATTTTTACACCCATGATCAATCAATAAATAGGGAAATTGCCGTGTTCAGCAGCTCACGTGAATGACGTAAGACTCAAAAAAAAACTTAGAGGAACACATAGAAAACACATAAAAAACATAAAAACAAAACGCAAACATTAAAACATGGGGAGGCTATGAGGAACTGTACAGTCTGATAGCAGAGGGGATGAAGGATCACTTAAACCTAAACTTGGCTTCACTGTGACTACAGTGGGAGACCAGGAAAGACCGGTGGGGTGTTTCTAAAAATGTTGGACAACGCCGGACAGCATAAAGAATGACGGCGTCACTTAAAGACATTACACCCCAATTACGCTGATAAGACACTTAAGTTTTGTTTGTTTTTTTTCAGTGAAAGCGTGACAAATATTATCAACAATCATCCCACTTTAAGAACACTACTTCAGTAAACCAGCAAGCATGTTAGCTTTTTAGTTGTAAATAAAAGACTGAATCAGGGAAATATTAAATGATAATTCTGTTTTTGTGAAGTGTCACTTCAGTGAATTATCTCCCTTCACGAAAATCTCCTTTCATGAAGATGGTCCTGTGTATCCGAGGCTAAAGGATACCATAAAGGAAACTCTTTCCTTTACATGTAGGCATTGGAATAAGTCTTAATTGAAGATCAAAAAAGAATGTGGCACAAGCTCGGATAGAATTTCCAGGCAGAGGTAAATCTATGTACTTTCGTATACATGCCCATCTTTGAAAACTGTGTTTTAATGACTTAAAGAAGGCTGTTGTTTGTTTAAAGCCATGGGAGGCAGAAATCATTGTAGAATCAACACGTCTTCTGGCTGAGGGTTCCTCCTCTCCCTGAGGTGTTGTTTCATGCTGCTGTGAAATAGTGAAGTCAAAATGTTGTATCAAAGGGTAGATTACTTTTATTGCCAGAGAATGCAACCAAGAGGAAGTGCAGATATCCTGTTTGTTATTATCATTTTATAAAAATGCTGAAAGTTCACTATGGAATTTTTTGATTGCATTCGATCCATAAAACAAGTTCCCTGACCAGGAATAGAAAACTTGGTGGCAGTGGTGAGAGACCCAACTCTTCGCCACGAGACCACCAGGGGTATTCCAGGGACTCTGACTGAAGGGAGTTTTAGTTTTGATGTCTGATCCTTCAGCATATATCTAGTCGTAATGCACGGGAGACACACTGAACTGGTTTACATGGACATGAAAATCATATACTGTAACTGTGAGTAATCAGATAATCGCAATATTCAGATCTGATGCATTTACATGCAGTTAAGAAATGCGATAATCAACACAGCAAGGTGTTGATGCTCCAGTCCATAAATAGATTTCTTTTGGAGTACGTTTGTCCATACCGATGATACACTCAAACTACTAACTTTCATTTTCTGTTAATTTAATTGTGTTTACATATGACAGATGTAAAAGAATAAATGAAGTCCTACTAACTTGTATACATTGCTGAAGAAGTTGGAGAATTGGGGAGAAATGCAGATGTATTAATCTTGATTTGTCTGCTCTGTCTGATAGAGCATATCAGAGGCAAATCAATTTACTGTTGTGAAGGTGTCCTGTTTGAAAACAGTATATTAACGACTTGGAGAAGTTCGTCTTTAGTTTAAAGCCACAGGAGTTGGAAATCGTTGGAGAACCGACACACCTTCCTGCTCGCGGTTCCTCCTCTCTAATATCGAGATGTTATTTCATGCTGACATGGAAAAGTCAAAATACTGCATCAGAGGGCACATTATTTTTACTGCCTGAGAATGCAATCAAGATGAAGTGCAGACATCATTTTTATTATTATTATTTTATAACCAATTGACTTACCATATGCTGAAAGTTAATTGTTTAATTTTTATTCAAAAATGAAGTGTGCACCAAAGCTGGAAGGATGCACAATGTAGAATATTTTCAGCTATCTGGCAGCACATACTCGCAGTGGTCCCTGTGGTGTGTTGATTGGAGTCAGAAATGTCTCTCTGATGCTTTTCGGTTAAGGGAAAAGTTGTTCATGTGTAGCATACATTTTCTGACTTCAAACTGCTAAAAATCCAAACTGTTTACAACAGAGAAGAGTAATGTGACTTGAACAGGGGTTAGTATGCGTAGTATATATGCGTAGTAGTATGCGTAGCTTTGGTAGATTTTCTGAGTAGCAGGACCTTCAGTGGGCCAGTGGCGCAATGGATAACGCGTCTGACTACGGATCAGAAGATTCTAGGTTCGACTCCTGGCTGGCTCGTATCATTGTTTTTGTTTGAATTCCACAATTTTTTTCCTTTTAATATTTCAATTTTTTTAATGTTGGTCATGTAGGCATTTGATCAATGACATGCTGCTCTGAATGAGTATGCATGCTGCAGATCAGCTTTTTGTACTTCCTGCTCTTGTGGCTCTGAGAGTGCAATGGTACTTTTGTCTCCACGTGTGGGAGGGGGGGAGGGGCTATGCAGCACTTGTGGTTTCTACACTTACAGCCCCTTCAGTGGGCCAGTGGCGCAATGGATAACGCGTCTGACTACGGATCAGAAGATTCTAGGTTCGACTCCTGGCTGGCTCGCATCACTTTTGTTTTAGGCCAGGGGTGACCAACCAGTTAGATGCAAAGAGCCCCGTCGTGCACATGGGTACACATGATCTACCCCAATCCCTTCCCCTCGCTCTCTCTTACACACAGACACCTCTGCTCTTCCACATTTACTGTAAATGTCACACATCAACATGATAATCACAAAAACTGACTCCCACAGAACTAAGACCACAGGGCAGTAATTTTCAACAATGAACACTGTGTGCACTGTTTCAGAAACAAACTTTCAGTTCAATGTTCAGTTCATGTCTACAAACAAAAATATAACATAGGATTTTTCTGTAAGTGCAGACTTTCTCAACCAAAGTGCACACTTTCATAATCATTAAAAAACATTTAATACTTTTAAACTTCAATTAAATAAAATTAAATAACATCAATAAAACTGGGTTACTGTTCAGGTTTAGTGCAAATATTTAGAAAGTTCTAAGAGCATCCACAGTATGAATAATAATAAGGTGTTCAAACAACACAAAGCAATATAATGTAATATAATGTAAAAACAGAATGCAAAAGGTTGTAGAGCTCAGTCAGGTCCACTGGCAGCAAATATTCTTCACTGAGTGAAGGTAAAGGTTCTGCCACAGAAGCTTACAGAGGCCCCCAAAAGTATTTATTCAGTGTTTCTGGACAGATGTAAAAGCAGAGTAGTTTTACCTATTACAGTACACATGAAACAGTAGATTCGCCTATTAAAGTGTACATGAAACACAGATTTATCTATTTCTGTACACATGAAACACAGTAGATTTATCTATTACTGTACAGATGGGACTACAGCAGACTTCATGTGTTTAACATCACAAATGATCTTACTGTGATTATGCATTGCTAAAATTAACGAGGTTACCTGGCAATTTTATAGTTCCAGCAGCTACACAACAGTAGCATTACTAGTTAACTTTGCTTTATTTAAACTTAGCTCACCAGCTGGATAGCTCTGTCGGTAAGGCACCAGGCTGGTGCATAGGGGAGCTTCCACTGTGGGTCCTTGGGCAAGACCCTTCACGCTGCTGACTACCACTGTAGCTGGTCCCAAGCCAAATATAAGATGAATTCAAGATAAATACAAGGGTTGTGTCCGAAGGGCATCCGACATAAAAACTCCTGCCAAACCAAATATGTGAATTGGATTTGCTGTGGTAACCCCGAAAGGGGAAAAGCTGAAAGAACTCGTCTCACTTAGCTCGCTAGCTGGCATTTTGAACGTTACAAAACATAACATACCTCTGTACTGCAACCTCTTTTCCGCCTCCTCTTTTATTCTCTTTTTCAAACTGACCTAGAGAGGTCAGTGGGGGGGGGTTTAATGGCATTTTCATGATGGTAATAGGCTCAAAAAAATTTACTTTGTGCTACAGTTGTGGGTGGCTGTGGCTCAGTTGGTAGAGCGGGTCGTCCAATGGCCGAAGGGTTGGTCGTTTGAATCCTGGCTTCCAATGTCAAAGTGCAAGACACTTGAGACGTTGAGAAGACACTGAACCAGTGGAGCCTGGTGTGTGGAGTAGCAGCTGTCCACTGGTGTGTGAATGGGTGAATGTGAGGCTAATGTAAAGTGCTTTGAGTGCCTTAAATGTGTAGAAAAGTGCTATAGAAATGCAATCCATTTACCTGCACTCATATTGCCATCTCCCACCTTGTACGAGTGCCAGTTGGGACTCTAAATTCTAACAATTACTGTATTTTCACGACCATAAGGCGCACTTAAAAGTCTAGAATTTTCTCAAAAATTGATGGTTCGCCTTTTAGCCCGGTGAGCATTTTGTATGGATTACGGTAATATTGGTTGTCAGTAGGTGTGGCCGAAGTAACGGCAGTAAGAACGATAAATAGGAATTCCAGTCCAGTCCCAAACCATTTCTGTCTGTAAAGACCCCAAAATGGCTCCTTGCAAGAGACGCGTAAGATGCAGAGTTCAAACTGAAGGCTATCAATCATGCAGTTGAACACAGAAATAGAGCAGCGGCAAGAGAATTTAACGTCAACGAATTAATGGTGCGGAAGTGGAGGAAGCAATGACAATAAAGTCTATTCTATTCTATTATAGAACACAGGAAACACAGTACATTTATCTATTACCGTAGAGATGAAACTACAGCAGACTATCTGATGTGTTTGACATAACAAATTATCTTGTTGTGATTATGCCTTTCAAAAATTTTTTAGAATTTTATAGTTGCAGCGGCTACACACAACAGTACACTACAGGTGGTCCTCGGGTTACTTCGGAGTTCTGTTCCTACCCGGGACCGATCCGTGGACCCGGACCGCAGACCCGGGACCAGTTGTGGATGTGTCTGGTCCAGGGACTGGTACCGGGTGGATGCTTCGTGTCCGGACCCGTCCAGGCAGGTCTAGTAGATGTCACCTATAAACCTGTGCCTGATCATTTCCTGAACGAGTCCGCACGCATCCGTGGTGCGTCTGGTCCACGGACCGGTCCCGGGTCCCCATACAATCCGTGACAGAAGACACTAACTTGAAAATCACATTCTGCCTCTAGTGGATTAAAAGTGTTCGTGTGGATCAGAAGGGTGCACGTGGATCAGGAGTGTTAACATTGACCATCAATGTCATGGTGGATCAGTAGCGTTGACTAGTAGTAGACTTATTCAACTTGAAACTCTCCATAGGTTAGGCAAATTCTGGCAGTGTGACTTAAACCGTCTATTATGTTTGGCATTGTTTAATTGAGGTATGTTCCCTGACCTGGAATCTTACCTGGGCCGCGGCAGAGAGAGCACCAGTCCTAGCCAATAGACTAACAGGGACATATCAGTACATAACAGGAGTCTTTCTTTGGATCAGGAGAGTTGACTTTGATTTGGAATGTTGACATTGATCAGAAATGTTGATCAGAAGTTTTTACATGGAATAGAAGTTGTTGAAGTAAGAAACTGACGACTTACTCAATTTGAAACTCCTTAGGTTAGGCTAATTCAGGCAGTGTGACTTCAATTGTTGAAGATTCTTGTCGTTGTTTAATTGAGGTAGAAGGGACTAACATGGGTTTGACTAATTCATGTCTGTTAAGTCAAACTTGAATTGTAAATTGTGTTAGACATTGTTTAATTGAGGTATGTTCCCTGGCCAGGAATTGAACCCGGATGGCAGTGAGAGTGCCAAATCTTAGCCACTAGACCACCAGGGACATATCTAAGTCAAGAAGGATCCTCCTCTTCAATTCATTGAATGTGACAGAAGACACCAACTTCAAAATCACATTCCTCCTCTAGTGGTAGTAGTCTATTCAAAGTGTTCACGTGGATCAGAAGGGTGCACATGCATCAGAAGTGTTGACGCATCAGGAGTGTTAACCGAGATCAGGAGTGTTGATGTGTATCAGAAGTATTGACATGGATCAGATATGTTGACGATGAACAGAAGTGCTTTCGTGAAATAGAAGTTGTTGATGTGGAATAATAAGGAATGGGAGACATATTCATCTTGAAACTCTCCTTAAGTAAGACTAATTCAAGTTGTATGAGTTAAACCGTCTATTGCGTTAGACATTGAGGTGTGTTCCCTGATGGGGAATCAAACCCAGGCCGCGAGAGCGCCAAATCCTAGCCACTAGACCATCAGGGACATATGCAAGGTAAGAAGGATCCTCCTCTTCAATTCATTAAATGTGACAGAAGACACGACTTGAAAATCACATTCACCCTCCAGTTGTCGTAGTGGATTCACACTGTTCACGTAGTTCAAAAGGGTGCAAATGCATCAGAAGTGTTGACGGGGATCAGAAGTTGATGCGTGGTAATAGATGAAGCTTTGATGACATTTTCCACAAGGGTTAGACTATTTGAAGTTGGTTGACTTAAACTTCAATCATCGGTTGTGTTAAACAGGATTCAATTGAGGTGTGTTCCCTGACCGGGAATCGAACCCAGCCACGGCGGTGAGAGCACCGAATCCTAGCCATTAGACCATCAGGGACAAGGCAAGAAGGGTCCTCCTCTTCAATTCATTGAATGTGACAGAAGACACCAACTTGAAAATCACATTCTGCCTGAAGTGGAAGTAGTGCATTCAAAGTGTTCATGTATATCAAAAGGGTGCATTTGCTTCAGAAGTGTTGGCATGGATCGGGAGTATTGATGAAAATCACATTCTGCCTGTGGTGGTATTAATGGATTCACAGTGTTCACGTGGATCAGAAGGGTGCTTATGCATCAGAAGTTCTTGACTTGTAGTAACAGATGAAGCTTTGATGACATTTTCCACGAGGGTTAAACTAATTGAGGTTGGTTGAGTCAAACTTGAATCGTTGGTTGTGTTAGACAATATTCAATTGAAGTATGTTCCCTGACCAGGAATTGAACTCAGGCCACGGTGGTGAGAACACCAAATCCTAGCCACTAGACCACCAGGTACATATTTAAGTCAAGAAGGATCCTCCTCTTCAATTCATTAAATGTGACAGAAGACACCAACTTAAAAATTACTTTCAGCCTCCAGCGGTAGTAGTGGATTCAAACTGTTCACATGGATCAGAAGGATGCATATGCATCAGAAGTGTTGACTTGGATCAGAAGTTGTTGATGTGTAGTGATAGATACAGGTATGAAGACATTTTCTCCTACACTTTCCACATGGGTTAGACTAATTCAGGTTGGTTGAGTCAAACTTGAATTGTCAGTTGTGGTAGACAGTATTTAATTGAGGCATGGTTCTTGACCCGGAATCGAACCCAGGCTGTGGCAGTGAGAGCGCCAAATCCTAGCCACCAGACCATCAGGGACTAAGGCAAGAAGGAGCCTCCGATTCAGTTCATTAAATGTGACGGAAGACACCAACTTGAAAATACCATTCTGCCTGTAGTGGTAGTAATGGATTCAAAGTGTTCACACGGATCAGAAGGGCACATATGCATCAGAAGCATGCATATGCATCAGAAGTGTTGACGTGGATCAGATGTGTTAACCGAGATCAGGAGTATTGATGAAAATCACATTCTGCCTGTAGTGGTAGTAATGGATTCAAAGTGTTCACGCGGATCAAAAGGGTGCATATGCATCAGAAGTGTTGACGTAGATCAGAAGTTGTTGATGTGTAGTAATAGATGAGTAATTGATGATATTTTCCACGAGGGTTAGTTTAATTGAGGTTGGTTGAGTGAAACTTCAATCGTCAGTTGTGTTATACAGTATTTAATTGAGGTATGTTCCCTGACCGGAAATCGAAGACACCAACTTTAAAATTACATTCTGCCTCTAGTGGTAGTAGTGGATTCAAAGTGTTTGCGTGCATCTGAAGTGTTGACATGGATCAGAAGTTGTTGATGTGTAGTAATACATGAAGCTTCGATGATGTTTTCTGCTACACTTTTCACAATCATCAGGGAATCGAACCCGGGCCGTGAGAGCGCCAAATCCTAGCCACTAGACCATCAGGGACATATGTAAGTCAGGAAGTATCCTCCTCTTCAGTGCATTAAATGTGACAGAAGCCACCAACTTGAAAATCACACTCTGCCTCAAGTGGTAGTAGTGCATTCAAAGTGTTCATGCATATTAAAAGCGTGCATTTGCATCAGAAGTGTTGACATGGATCAGGAGTGTTAACCGAGATCAGGAGTATTGATGAAAATCACATTCTGCCTGTAGTGGTATTAGTGGATTCAAAGTGTTCACGTGGATCAGAAGGGTATCAGAAGTTCGTGACTTGTAGTAACAGATGAAGCTTTCATGACATTTTCCATGAGGGTAAGACTAATTGAGGTTGGTTGAGTCAAACTTGAAACGTCAGTTGTGTTAGACAGCGTTCAATTGAACGTTCAACTGTTCACGTAGATCAAAAGGGTGCAAATGCATCAGAAGTGTTCACGTGGATCAGAAGTTGTTGATGTGTAGTAATAGATAAAGCTTTGAAGGCATTTTCTGCTACACTTTCCACATGGGTTAGACTAATTCAGGTTGGTTGAGTCAAACTTGAATCGTCAGTTGTGTTGGACAGCGTTCAATTGAGGTATGTTCCCTGACTGGGAATCAAACCCCAGCCACGAGAGCACCGAATCCTAGCCACTAGACCACCAGGGACATATGTAAGACAAGGAGGATCTACCACCAACAGACACCAAGACACCAACTTGAAAATCATATTTGCCTCTAGTGGTAGTAGTGGATTCAAAGTGTTCACGCAGATCAGAAGGGTGCATATGCATCAGAAATATTGAGGTGGATCAGAAGTTGTTGATGTGTAGTAGTAGATAAAGTTTTGATGACATTTTCTCCTACACTTTCCACGTGGGTTAGACTAATTCAGGTTAGTTGAGTCAAACTTGAATCGGCAGTTATGTTAGACATTGTTTAATTCAGATATGTTCCCTGACCGGGAATCTAACCCAGACCACGGCTGTGAGAGCGCCGAATCCTAGCCACTAGACCAGGGGTCAGCACCCCAAAATGTTCAAAGAGCCACATTGGACCAAGAAAACAAAAAAAAATCTCTGGAGCCGCAAAAAAATTAAATCCTTATATAAGTCTTATGTGAAGGGAACAGAGGTTTTAAGTGTAAATGAACTATATTAGCATACTATCAAAACGACTAAGTGTGCTACAAATACATAACGAGTATTCATGATTAAATGTTTACTTTTTCTGCAGCGGGAAATTCCAAAATTTCTGAGCCCGAATCAGGGAATCAAACCCACATCTAAAGTGTGACAGGCAACAATACTGACCACTACACTAACAGAGTGATCACTACTTTAACGGTGCTATTCGATCTTTGGTGTTTTAAGTTTAACGTTAATTATAATTTTAATGTGAATTTTTATGTTTTGTTGTTGGTTGCTGAAATTACAGAAAAACAAACAAGAAATCAGTTTTCTCTCATTTTTTGGGGGAAAAACGCAGTCCTCGAACCTCAATAACAATACAATCAGAGTTCCATACCTGCGTTTTCTGTGTTACCTCGGTTTTTTTCTTTAGTCCCAAAATAGCTTCTCTGATATTTTTGTGAAACAGTCTTGTTACTGTTGGCATATTTGTGTTTATCATTTCTGCTCATTTTGACTTTATT
>JAPTHA010000023.1:15666898-15681732 GCA_029814585.1 Gymnapogon annona | reverse complement strand
CTGGCTTGGGAACGCCTTGGGGTCCCTCCGGAAGAACTGGAGGAAGTGTCTGGGGAGAGGGAGGTCTGGGCCTCCTTGCTTAGACTACTGCCCCCACGACCCGGCCCCGGATAAGCGGTAGAGAATGGATGGATGGATGTTTGTTTCGAGCAGTAGAAAACAAAAAAGCTAAAACAAAACATAACTCTGTACGTACAAAGAACAAGTAGCGGAACACACGCTAATAAATAAAGATCAACACAATACAATAGTTTACTCCTACATATTAATAACCAATAATTGACTCGTAGTTCACTTATGTTATTTTTTTCGTTTGTCATTGTACCTGTTTTTGTATTTTTGTGTTCTTTGTTTGTGTGTTTGTTTTTTGTCCTGGATCCTGTCATTGTGGGTTGTGAATGTCGTTTTGAAATGAACTAAAATAATGAAGAAAAATCATTCGTGTAGTTCAAAAAGGAGTAGGAAGAAAAAAAACTCACAATCCCACTCTCTCTCCTCATTTTTACAACGCGGCACATAGCTTAAACCTCCTTAATAATACATATGAAAAAAACAGAATAAGACTAGATGAGTAAGAAGTGAATGAAAAAGGTGACATGTCATTTGTTACAGGGCGTCTGGGAGAACCATGGAGAAGTTCTCAGTGTTGGTCAACATTGCAGCAAAAAGTAACATAACTTTCACTCTGACCTACGAGGAGCTCCTTAAGAGGAAACTGGGACAATATGAGATTCTGACCAGAGTAAAACCCAAACAGCTGGTCCAGGAGTTTAAGGTAAGACGCACACTTCTCTGTCATGTCGTTTGATATTCTAGTCAGAAGGAAAGTGGAAAAAAAACCCAAACTACTTTATCCCTCAGCTTTTTGATTGTCATCCAATAGAGGTGCATATTTGTACACAGAATGTGGAATTCAGATACTGAGATTTAAAATGTTTGGTTTGATTTGGGTATAAATCAATCAGAATGCTTTTTATACCTGAGCAGGGCTTGTAGAACTTGGGCGTTCAGACAGAGGTCAACATATATCTCTCTGTTACTCATGTGGTTCTCTTATTTATTTATTTTTTTGTCATTGTGCCTGTTTTGTGTTTTTTGTGCTCTTTGTGTGATTGTTTTTCTTTTTGTCTGTTGTCTCTTGCAATGTATATGGTATTCAAGAACTTTTATTGTCATTACACACATGACAGACATGGTGGAACAAAATTTGTTTCCCCGGTCCCAGTACAAGCCTAAAAAAAATAAATAAATATAAAATATACAATCAAAATATAAAATGTAAATCTAAAAATGTAGAATGTATTTGTTATTTACACAGGTATTTACACAGCATCTGCTGTAAACAAAATAAATAAATATAATACAATATACGTATGCGTTTTTTATTATTACATTTTTTCATTAGACAATATTACAGTTACATTCACACACTACAAGACGACATTCACAACCCACAGTGACAGGATCAGAGACAACAGATTAAAAAAAAATGCACACGAAGATCACAAAAAACACAAACTGGTACAATGACAAAAAGAATAGAAATAAGAACATAAATAAATGAACCGCATGAGCCGTTTGCCTTTGTGTGTGCTTGGATGCAGATTGTGGCAGATATCTACGAGCCACAGGGAATTAGTTTTGTTGAGGCCATCGCGACTTTCCTGTCCAATGACCTGCTCCCTCTGGTGGAGAAGACCATCACAGACACAAAGGTTAAAAGTTCCCCTATCTGTATTACAATGAAGGCCCAGACGTGATTGTGTACTTGCTGTGAAAAATATTTTCCCTTTTCAGGCTCACATTTCTTTTTCACCAACACTGGAGCAGCAGCGGAGATGTCCGAACTGTGAAGGCACTATGATCGATGGGGACTTTATCATTAAATATGATGTAAAACGAGGAGAGAACCTGGGAGACATTCAGGTATGATGTTAACAAATGGTTTCGCTTCCAACTGTATCAGATTGAGAGTTAATTATACAGAAGTGCTCCTGTTTCTGTTGGACAGTCACATAATGAGGTTAACCACATGCTTTACATTCCTTTCAGATTGTCAGTGGTTACTTTGTGCATTTCTTTGCTCCGACTGACCTTGCAAGGCTCCCCGTGAATGTGGTGTTTGTCATTGACAGGAGTGGGTCAATGGGCGGAGCTAAGATGCGGCAGGTAGAACAAACAATGGACATTTAGTGTTTTGGAAGCTAATATTCAGTTTATTTATTTAGTTTTCATTCATGTACGCAATGGTGTGAACTTTTACAGACTCAAGAAGCTCTGAAGGCCATTTTGAGTGATCTCCACGAGGAGGACCATTTTGCTCTCATCATTTTCGATGACAAAGTTGAGACATGGAAGAAGAGTTTGACCAAAGCGACAAAGACAAACGTGG
This sequence comes from Gymnapogon annona, assembly GCA_029814585.1. NCBI lineage: Eukaryota > Metazoa > Chordata > Actinopteri > Kurtiformes > Apogonidae > Gymnapogon > Gymnapogon annona. The sequence continues at coordinate 15,679,340 of JAPTHA010000023.1, read as the reverse complement.
ATGCAGCCAAAGCCTACGTCACCAAGATATACGACAGAGGCTGTAAGAGGGAAAACAAGTGGAAAAGTCATTTTCAATGTTTTTTGTTTGATAGAATATTATTAGATTTTTTTTTTATATTTCGCAAGACAATATTACAGTTACATTCATACAATAATGTCAGGTACCTGCAGAGATTTGGCAGCTGGTCCTGGTTCCTGAAACACAAACATGTATACACCACTAAAAAACTCACATTACACTACACAACATGTAGACAGAGAACAGACATGCAGAACAGAGTAGAAATGAAGAGATGAAAAACAGTGATAACTGAGTTGAGTCAGTATAAAAAAGGGGGTCACAAAACACTGATAATATTAATAGTAAAAGACAAGGTGGGTTTTTTTCACAAGACAATATCACACCACACTTAACTTCATATACACTGCAGATGACATCCCCAACCCACAAGGATAGGATCAGAGACAACAGACAAAAAAAGCATAATTAAGTGTCAATATTCAACCATTATTATTGTTATTCTATATGTCTTGTGTTGCTGAGGCAGGGAACAGGGTAAATAACAGAGGCTATACAGTATAAAAACACTGAAGAGAGACAGGATACACTTCGAATCCACTACCATCTTAATTTTGCTCATGGAATTAGTTTTATCCTTGATTTGTTTTGAAGGGAAGCAGCATAAAACAGGTAGAGGAAAATAACCAGAAGTGTATTTCAGTATCCATTTGTTGTCAATCTCATAACCATAAACCATATGCTGTCGGTGTCTTCAGGAAACCAAAGCCAAAAACAGGAAACAAAATAACCCTTAATGGAACCAAAAAACATATTTATCCGAGGAGCGAAATGAAAACTTAACCCACAACTGAACTTCATGCCAATCCAAGAAGAACAGACTGAAAAGTGGTAGCTCTCACCAATTCACACACACCTCCAAGCAAGGATATCTAGTATGAGAGGAAATAAACATCACGGTTGAAAAAAAAAAAATCATTGGATTTACTCAACAAAAATACAGGCAGTCCTCAGGTTATGTTCGAGTTCCGTTCCTACGTCGGCGATGTAACCCGAATTTCGCCATAAGTCGAAATTAACCATTTGATACACCCCAAATAACCCCTAAATATCCTAATAAATAGCCAAATACTGTACACGTTTTATACTTTTTATTGTGGTGTGAAAGTTAATAATATGGATCCAAACGCGGACAGGTTCAGTAAAAATCAAAAGAAAGTTTATTTCCTTCACGGAAACCACAGTTCAAAAAAACGGGAAACTGAAAACGGGTTCCACCGGAACCGAAACTCCACGAAGAGGGAAAAAAAGGAAAACACAGTAGACAAAAACTCAAGGCGAGTGCAGACGGGCGGTGGTGGATGCGCTCCTGGAAGGCACTGGAAAAAACAACACAAAGCACACCGGTTAGTACACCTACTAACGGCTTCTGGGTTTCCTGAACGTGCGCAGCAGAACAAGGCTTCCTCCGGTACCGCATGTACGATGGTTAACACTCTCACGCTGGAGTCGGTCTGCGCTGTTCCTTAAGAACCCTCATGATGAGTTGATGACATCCAGGTGCCGCTTCCCTGATGACACCACCTGCGGGATCACCAACTCACACCCGCACACTGTCAGACACACCCCCAGCCACACACACAACCCAGCACCTAAACCCACACACACCACATTTTATTAATTCAATAAAATACATTTAAATAAAAAATAAGATGCTGTACTGTACTTGCTATCACTGCTGGAGGGGGAGGAGTGGAGGCTGTGAGAGCAGGTGCAAGATCTTCTGTTGACGTTGAAGGTACGGGTTCTATTTTGGTTTAATACTTGGAGATGTCCGGAAATACAACTACAGTTGTATTTCGTAGTTCCTATGCTCTGGGTTATGCGCAAAAAAGTGCTGTACGAGCTAAAATGGTTGCAAGAACTACAAAAGGTTCCTGGAATGGGAAAGAGCCCAGTGGACATCATACATCAGTCACTATGAGAAATCTAACATGGTTGTTGTCTTTTCAGCCACTAATATCCTTGAACCTGTACTGAGAGCAGTGAACATGCTAAAGAAAGAACGGAAGGCCAAGAAGATTCCAGAGAGAAGTGTGGATATGATTATTTTACTGACTGATGGGATGCCAAACGCAGGTAAATTCTCCCAGATTTTAAAGGGTTTATATGTAGTGGTGATATTGGACCAGCATAGGGGACCCGGGTTCGATTCCTGGGATGAGCGTCCAGTGTGGGTCTTTGGGCAAGAGCCTCAATGTCTCATTGTGCCGGTCCCAAGCCCGGATAAACACAAAGGTTGTGTCGGGAAGCCGTAAAAACCCTTGCCAAATCCTGCAAAAACCGACGTAAAAACTCCTGCCAAATCAAACACTATGTGAATCCGGTTCGCTGTGGCCACCCCGGAAGGGAAAAAGCCGAAAGAACTCATCATATGTAGTGGTAATATTCCAAACTCTCAAAAGCAGGTATACTACCAATGATATAGTTCCACAAACTGTATGACAGGTATGAAGATCATTGTTGACACACAACTGTTTAATGGCAAAATTAAGTTTTTGTCTTCAATTAAAAAAGACTCATAGACACTTATTTTGACACTCTGTAAAAATATCAGTTTTATCAATTTTATGTGCTGTGGCAATGGAGCGCTTACATTATAGCCCATCCCACCACTTGCTGACAATGGGTCAAAGATCCCGTCGCATTAGTCTTCGTCACCATCAGAGACTGATAGTGACTCACTACTCCCTCTAGTGGCCATATAATCATTTATGTATTATTTTTGCATTCAGTTCACAACTCTACAATCAGCATCTTTGGCACCTGTTCATTAAACAATATTACAGTTACCTACATTCATACACTACAGGACAATGTTCATAACCTACAATGACTTCATCATAGACAACAGACAAAAAAACACAGGCAGGAAGACAGGTACAATGACAGGTTACCTGCCTGTTATCATAAGACAATATTACAGTTACATTCATGCACTTCAAGACGACATTCACAAACCACGATGACAGGATCAGGGACAACAAGAAGGAAAATACTAAGCAAAACAAAAATGCACACACACAAAGAGAACAACGTTGACCTCTGATCTCCTAATTCCTATAAGCCCTGCTCCTGTATATAGAGCTGAACCAATGTGGTTACGTGTTCTTCCACTTACACACGTTTTATACATTTTATAGAGTTTTTTGATGTATTAGGAATAAATATGTGGTTGCTAGTAAAACATTTTTAGCAGAATCCTTTTCCGATTTGTTTTGGCCAACGTGATTTATCTCATATATGGTTTGTCTAAATACATGCAAAAGAAAAAGGCCAAACTTTGTCAAACTTGCAATTTTCATTGTGTAGTTACGTCGGATATTGTTCTCTTGCATTGGGCTGATTCCAGGTAAGCTTTGCGTTCCGGACCACTGCTTGAATATCATCATTCATGTGTTATTCTTGCTTTAGGGGTGACCAACCCCCAGGGTATTCAGGGAGGTGTAAGTTCTGCTATCGCTGGGAACATGTCTCTGTTCTGTCTTGGATTCGGAAATGATGTGCAGTACTCTTTTCTGGATGTGTTGGCCCGTCAGAACAGGGGACTGGCCCGCAGAATCTTTGAGGCGTCAGATGCAGCCATTCAGCTCCAGGTCTGGTGAACAACACGGTGCAGGATTCTGCAGCAAATCAGTCATTAACTGATGGCACACGACGTGGTTCTTTTGCAGGGTTTCTATGAAGAAGTGTCCAGACCTTTGCTGCTGGACGTCGACCTGCAGTACTCGGACACCGCCGCCGACTCTCTGACTAAAAATCACTTCAACCACTTGTTTGAGGGATCAGAGATCGTTGTGGCTGGAAGACTGAGTGACGCTGTCGCCGACAACATCCAGGTCCAGGTGTTAGGTCAGGGGGTAAGAGACAGACAACACATCCTGCTGACATCACCTTTAACAATCCCATAATGCATATAAATACATCCCATATCATCGTTTTTAACTTCTTCCAGCCTGATATGGATGTCCAGTTGATGGGCCAGACCAGAGGGGTGAACTGGGATGTTGTTTACCCAGAGGAGGAGTACATCTTTGGTGACTTCACAGAACGACTGTGGGCCTACCTCACCATCCAGCAGCTACTGGAGAAGAGGTTTGCTCAGTGAAAATCACTTCAGTTTGGTCAATCATTTATAATCAATAAATCAGAATTCTGTGATAAAAAGGCAAGCTCAAAGAACAGGACAATATATCAATATCTTATCAATTATATCTATTTTCAGATATGATTTATTTTGGATTTTTCATCAGACAAGATTTCAGTGCCCTGAAAGGCACCCAACTAATTAAATCAAATCAAATTAAATTGTATTTATAGAGCACTTTTCATACAAAACACTGCAACTCAAAAGTGCTTTACAACATTAGAATAAAAAAACAAAAAAAGAAAAAAAAATTCCTTTATTCCCTCCCTCCCTCCATATATACGCCCACATACACACACACACACAGACACACACACACACACCTCACCTGGTGCTGAGGTAGGGAGACATGGTATGGTACTGACAATTGTGGGAAAGGCCTCCATTTGGGTCGTCCAACCCGGGAGGACTGTCATACCACGACCGCTGTAGGAACCTGCCTCCAGAACCTGCCTCCAGAACCTGCCTCCAGAACCCCCTGACCCTGACAGACAGGGGAGCCCCCACACCAAGGTGGGCAGCCCCCCAAACAGCCGGGCCAAAGGGACCCACGGACAGAACCCCCAGCAGTAGACCAGACACAGCTCCCAGTGTGGAGGACCCCCCTGGGAAAACACAGGGGGTAAAAGGTGAACATTTAAAGGGAGTAAAAATAAATCTAAAAATGAATAAATGATCTAAATTAATAATAATTATAAAAATATGGGACATAATAAGATAAAAAAAAATTAGTATTATTATTATTATTTACATTCAATCCCTACAAGATGACATTCCCATCCCGCAATGGCAGGATCAGAGACAATAGACAAAAATCACACATACACACAAAGAGCCAAAAAACAAAAGAGGTACAATGGCAGAGACACAAAAACCCCTAAATAAGTGAACGCCATAAGTCACAGTGACACATCTGGTGACTTCTGACCTCCCAAGTCCTATGTACAAGCCTTATACTGTATTTCATAACTGTTGCATATCATCCCTACTGTGCTTTTACATTTGTCACATTCTGGCAAATTTGTCATTATATACAGTACATAGTATATTTCATTCTTTCTCATTTTGTCTTCATTTCTCTTCTTGAAGTGAAATTGGTTCTCAACAGGAGCAAGACAACACTACACAAAAAGCCCTCGACATGTCACTCCGGTACAGTTTTGTCACACCTCTCACTTCAATGGTCGTCACACAGCCCGAAATGGAGCCTGGAAAAAACAGCCCTCTTATTGCCAACAAACTGACTGAAGGTGAGGGAGATGCATGAAGCATCTGGCAGGATACAGCTGGTGTAAGTAGCACACTGAAATGTAAGCATTAACTGTGTATTGACTGTTTTTGTTCATTGTTGGTCACTGAATTGCAGACCAGAGACAAAAGGCTGAGAGAAGTAACACAGGCAGCAGTGTGCGCTCATTTTCAGCCTTCAAGACCAAGGGTTCCAGGAGCCAAAGTCAGCCAGATGGTAAGATTTTCATCAGTCTGATTCACCAACTGCATATTTATCCTTCGTCCAAAAAAGTGACTCTGCAAAAACAAGAATACAATAAAACATAAATATGTCCTTCCTGCCTGAAAATCAACATCAGTGGCAATGTCTTTGAACATTTACTAAATTAGATACCCTTATTTGTCCCACACGAGGAAATTTCAGAATGTATTTATATATATGTGTATATACATACATATATATATATACAGTATATATATACATATATATATATATATATACACAGTATATATATATACAGTGTATGTATATATATATATATATATATATATATAGGTTTATCACAAGACAATATTACAGTTACAAACACACACGAAGAGCACAAAAAATACAAAACAGGTACAGTGACAAAAAAGTGAACTGCAAGAATCACAGAGAGACATATGTTGACCTCTGACCTCCTAAGACCTACAAGCCCTGCTCGGGTATTTGAAGCTGAACCAATGTGGTGTGCTGGTAAATTTTCCATGTAGTTTATAAATGATTCCATATCTTGTAGAGCATTGATTGGATGAGGGGCGGGGTCTAATTTCCATTTTCTATCAATATATTTCTTAGTGATTGATTTTCTGTCAGTCTCTTCACATACTTTGAGTTTAGTTAGCTTCATTAGTAGACAGACTTCAGGGTCCAGTGGAAATGTGCCCCCGTGGTTACCCCCCTCCTCCCCTGGGCAACAGTCCTGCTATTTAGAACAGTGCCAGGTGGAATGAAGGAAGTATCATTTTAATTTCATTATCATTCATTTTAATTTGCTGTGCTTTATCTCCAGTGGATGGAGATCCTCATTTCCTCATAGAGCTGGCAGACAGAGACGATGCTCTGTGCTTCAACATCAACGACAAACCAGGAACCATTCTCAACCTGGTGAAAGACTCACAATCAGGTGAGTATGAAGTCTCAGTTACTAAACAAGAGTCAAATAAATGCGAAATAAAAAAATTCATTTGTCATTTTTCACAGGCTTTGTGGTGAATGGTGAAATTATTGGTAAGAAGAAGGTCGTTGATGATGGTATAATGAACACATACTTTGGCCGTTTTGGCATCGTCCACCGGACCCTGGGGGTGAGGCTGGAGGTGAGCACACAGGACATCTCAGTGTTCCAGGATGGTGATCAGGTTCAGCTGCTGTGGTCCGATAGTGCCTCCTTCAAAGGACCCAAGTGAGTAACATTGCACTGGGGAGAAAAGTAACTGAATAATAGATGCTTTAAACCAAGGGTGTCAAAGTCACTGTAGTTCAGGGACCACATTTCATCCAATATGCTCTCAAGTGGGCCGGACCAGTCCAATAATAACATCATAGTTTATCAATAATGTCAACTCCAAATTAGTCTCAATGTTTTGGAGTGAAAAATGAAAAAAGACAATTATACCATGGAAATGTTTACACATACAAGCTACCTATAAAGGTTTGATAACATTTAACTGAAATTTAATGAACTAATGAAAAATAAGGTAAACTTTAATTCTATCATGTCTGAGTTAATCGGTTACACACATGCATTACAACTTACAAATAGATCACAGAGCATCTTGAAATCATCTAATGACAGGCATAATATCGAAATTGCACTGACTTCTCTTACTTTTTTACAAAACAATGAAAAAAATGGAATTGTTGTCATTTAATTGTACTAGTCTGATTCACATGAGCTGAGCTATTGACTGCTAATATCTTCAGTATAATTTCACTTATTCATCTCATAAACTCGATTGGACCATGTGGTGTATGGTTTTGGCCTTGGGGCCTTATGTTTGACACCCCTGCTTTACGCTGTAATCTCTAATATAAAAAGGTTCATGAAGATGTACCAGGTTTCAAAAAGGAAAAACCAATTTATTTTCATCCAGTTTGATCAATGTGTTTTTGTCTCGTTTTTCTCACACGAGTGACAACAACAGCACGAAACCAAACAAAAGTAACAGACAGTTAAATTCACACTGTCTACATCCAACCCTCTTCCCTTCAGTTTACACCTGGAGCTGACAAAGAACTGCAGCCTGACGGTGACGCTCAAACACTCTGTCAAATTCATGATTGTTAAACACACAAAAGTATGGAGGAGACGCCACGACCAGCAGGACTACCTGGGTTTCTACACCCTGGACAGTCACCACATGTCTCCGTCAGTTCACGGCCTGCTCGGTAAGACCAGCACTGATGTTTGATCTGTTCCTGAGTTCAAGTGAATTAAATGTGACACGAGCCGTTCTCCTCCAGGTCAGTTCTACCACGGGGTGAACTTTGAGGTCACAGATGTGCATCAGGCCGGAGTTCAGGACGAACATTGGGCTGTTCTGTATGTGAAGGGACAAACGCTCAATGTGACCAGGTAACAGGGACATCTTCACTACTCCCAGTGAAAGCACCAGCAGGACTTAATGACATTTTTTCTTTTTTTCCCCATTACATCACCTGATACAGATAATTTTTCTTAATTTGGTAACGTCACCATAAATGTTATCACCATGAACATTTGTCATATGGTTTTGAAGGGAGACGGGTTTTTAAAAAAAAAAATATATATATATATATATATATAGAGAGAGAGAGAGAGAGAGAGAGAGAGAGAGAGAGAGAGAGAGATATATATAGATATAAAATTTTATTTAGAATTTCCTTAGACAATATTAGTTACTCTCATACACTACAAGACGACATTCACAACCCACAATGACAGGATCAGAGACAACAGAACACACACACACACATAGAGCAAAAAAAAAACACAGAACAGGTACATTGACAAAAAAAACATAACTAAGCAAACTGCATGAGTCACAGAGAGACATATGTTGGCCTCTGACCTCCTAAGTCCTACAAGCCCTGCTCAGGTATATAGAGCTGAACCAATGTGGTGTGCTGGTAAATTTTTCATGTCGTTTATAAATGGTTCCATATCTTACAGAACATTCTACTTCTTTTTTTCAACCAGTAGGTTATTTTCTCCAGGTTCACACATTTTGATTGGAAGGGAGTGGGGTTTAATTTCCATTTTCTATCAATACATTTCGTAGCAACTGTCAAGTGAATTTACATTTATTTTCACATACACTCATCTCAGCTTTTCTGTTTTTTTTTGCACAGACACTGGCAGAGAGACTTCAGCCAGGATCTGAAGGATGGGCAAAACGTTTCCTGCTGGTTTGTTAGTGATAATGGAGCCGGCCTTGTGGATGGAGCGGTTACTGACTATGTAATGTTAGACCTTTTTGAAACGATTTGAATGTTCTGAATTATTCCTCCGCTTGGATACAAGTTCAATCATATTTTAGAGCAGTTTTGCACATACATGCACAACCACAGTGTTTTTAACTAGACAGAAAAAAAACAGTTTTATTGCATTCGGTTTATGGGTTTCAGGAGGGCATCTTTTTTTCCCACCTATTTCTATAATTCTATGCTTAATTCCTAGTATAACTGGGAAAATGCACTCCATGTAATTGCACACAAACGGTGACAATGTGTGAAGCTTTAAAAACTGTATACTTATATAAGCTACAATGTTTTTAGTAGTGGAGTTAAGTAGAATAATATGGGTCTACAATCAGAGAGGACACTGGATAAACCTGAGTTGGAAGTCATTTTTGTGGGCATTTATCAAGTAATAATAGGCTGATTGAGATCAAATTAGGCTGATATTGATCGTCTTAAAATAAGTTACAATAGTTTCTCTGACAATAGGTTTTCTTCTGCTACTATCAGGTCATTGTAGCTCAAACTGAGTTCATATTGATTATCCTTCTTCATGCCACTACCTTGACTTTATATGTCATATTTTAACATCAGGTGGTGTGTATTTTCCAAATGTTTTCCTTGAAAATGTTTTTTGTACATTATTAAAGAAATTGTCCAATCAAACTATCCCCCTTTAGCACTATAATAGGGGAAGAACCCTGTTGGATTTGGGGGTTTTGTGAATATTTTCATCTGTCCAAATGGGGTCACTTTTATTAAAGAATCTTTTTTTTTTCAAATTTCAATAGATATAGTATAGGCTAGTCAAGCTCAAATTTGGTTTATATTGATCTTCTAAGCCTCTTTTTGTTTATAGCTAGAAAAAAGGGACTATTGTCTCATATTGATAATTCAATCAATCAATCAATCAATAAATAAGTACTTTAGAATAAAATTGAAGTTAATTTAAAGGTTAAGGGCTTGTTTTTGGTTAGGGTTAGGAAAGCTGGAGAAACAGAGATGATCATTTTTGATGTTTAAACCATTCAAACTGTCCCAACAGCACCATTGTGATCAAACACTTGCCAAATCGTGGCACATTTAAGAAATCTAGTGTTAGAATTTTCCCAGTTATTAAAATCCAAAACACTCAAACACCTACGTAGTGTTTTAGCTGATAATGTAAAGGAAACAAAAATGACCATATTAATAGGAGGAATATTTTGCCTTAATCGTAGTTTTATTGTACATTTAGACTTCCTTTATTGTCATTACACAGACACACGATGAATCTAGTAACGAAATGTCATAGATTGTCAGCTGATGACCCAAATAAATATGGAAATATAAAAGTGCACAGTTCTCACATTTCTCAGTGTCTGATGTAAAGTTGAACAGTATTTTATAATGCAACAACATAACAGTGCAGATCTGATATGATTTTTACCATATTTTCTAGAATCACTAAGAAATAAATATTATTTTTCACCCTCTGCAGAATACTTTATAATTTCAAAAGAGGCTACATTCCCTTACGGAAAACAGGGCTGGAAATAGACAAAGTCGGTCAGTAAAAGGGGAAATGGTTGTCATCTGACTCATATTTTTTACCTAATTGCTGTGAATCATCAAGTTTGAGAATAGAGATCATAAACCTCTCATGACTTAAAAATACACAGATTAAATCAGATTCTACAGAGGGGAACATATTAGTCCTTTAACATTGTATTATAGTTTATTTTTCCTTTAAGCCAGAGACTGTTTTGACACAGTTTGTTACGTAAGTGAAATAAATACACGTGTCTAAAAATGGAGAAACTGGTAAATGTTTAGTTTGGAATCGACCTGGAGAGCAGGAAGCCCAGATCCTGGACACACTGGTCCAGCAAGAGAAGCTGACCAGTGTGTCTCCCTCTGACAACTGTGAAGCTGCCAGACGTCTCCTCTTGGACCCACAGAGGGACTGAGAACTGGAGGTGAGGCCCAGTTTGGAGCTGGTCCACTGTGAAACATCTGGCGAGGAGGTATCTGTCACAGCTGGGATGTTGTAGTGGTCCAAGTACAGAGCAGCTTAATTCACTTTTCACCAGAGACACGGACACCTTCAGGCCCGAATGTTTCTGTTAACACGAACCGGAGGTGTATGTGCCACTCATTATTTAGACTTCAACTTCAGAGGTCACAACGGGTCTAAGATATAGGCAAAGAACTTTTGGGAGACCAAAACTCAACTGATTAATCACACATGTCACAACATAAAAAAAACAAAAGTAACAGATTGCCTGAGTGCCTTATTTACAGATGTTATGATTTTTCACCTGGCACCTGTATTTCTGTGTTCTTTTGCCAAGAATAAAGACATTTCTATCATAAACAGACAAAGTGTGAAAGTGTGATGCTTAGTTTTTTTGTTTTGAAAATGTTCAACTGAAACATTTTACTTAAACACATATTATGATGTTACTATTTATCGTGGCTTTCATTAATATTATTGATGGGCAAGATAATCTTTTAGAGTTGCTTAACCCTAACAAACCCTAAACAGCCACCAGCAACTCAAAGCATCTATTGATCTCAGATGTTTAGTAACTTTTGAATGAGTAGTTTCTCAGCTTGTCAGCATAAATGTGTGTTTTTGGACTCACCAGTAAAAATCATATAGCTTGAAAGTGATTGTAGACATTTGCTTTTATGTTCAGTGAATGACATTTTGCTAAAAACTCACTTTTTTCTGCCTATTTCTTCTTTTATGAGCTTTTATGAGCTTTAATTACATCTACTGTACGTCACTAAATATAGGATTATTACCTGACTGGATATCTCAGTTGGTAAGGCACTGTGCTGGTGCACGGAGGACTTGGGTTCGATTCCCGTGATAAGCGTCCAGTGGGTTGTGTCAGGAAGGGCATCCGACGGAAAAACTCCTGCCAAATCAAATATGGGAATGCTGTGGCGACCCGGGAAGGGAACAAAAAGCCAAAAGAAATCATTACCTGACTTTCATTGGGGGAAAAATCCCCAAATGATAATATTGTGATAAAGGATCATAAATCTCTTAGGAAAGGTTAAATATAGAGAACAACTGAAACTAAACACTAAAGTCTTTAAGGGTTAATTTCTCCACTATATAGAATTGGCCTGTTAATGTGTGTCCACAGGGGGCAGTGGAGCCCAACTGAGCACAGGTGGAGGAAAAACATCAAAGACCGACTAATAACAGGCATGGTTTTGTCAAATGTGTTTTGTATAGAAATAAAGATAACGCGCAGAAAAGTTGGCTAAATCTGCAACTGTACTAAACTGTTGCGAAATGCAATACTAGCTACTGTAGATAGCTAGCTAACCTAGCTAGCGAGTGAAAGTTAGCCGGACGTTTGACATTCTGTGGACATTCTTATTAAACATCTCGCATTTGGACTCATCGGTACAATTCCTATAGCGTTAGAATAACGCCATAAAAAAGCGAGCGCATTTGATCTGTACAGATGAGAATAGCGCGCGTTTAAGGTGTTAGAATAATG
>JAPTHA010000023.1:15637382-15657754 GCA_029814585.1 Gymnapogon annona | reverse complement strand
CCCCCCACACACACGCGCGCGCGCGCAAACACACACACACACACACACACCACCACCACCACACCACCACCCCCACACACACCCAAACTACCACTCTTGCTATACCTCCCCAGGATTCCCCCCTCAGGGCACCTTCGACTGGAGCCCCCCTGACCTTTCCGTCACCCCTTCCTAACCCACGTTAGCCAAGGCATCCTGGGAACAGAGACAGAAAGCAACGGAAGGGACTGCTATGTCTTAACGTTGACTAAACCAAATCACAACCAGATTCATGCGTCCCAGGTTGCAGCCGGTGCCACCCATGACGCTGGTGATCCAGTGGTCCATCCCGACGGGTTGACCTCTCTTTGATCTATTTTTTTTTTGTGTTTATTTTTTGTTGTTACTCACACCTCCTAGAGCTGTAGGAAAAAACTAGGTGAAGAAGCAGAGTCATAGTTTTTGTGAGTACGGCTTTTGTGAGTATGTTTTTAAGCTGCTGTTAAAAGAGTTGTACTTTTATTCTTATAGTCTAATTATCCTAGTTACTGATGCAAGTTTATCCTGCAAAAGAAGCCATTTTGGGATCTAGATCACATGCTTCTTTGTAAATCTGTGCTCTGTTTTGTAGCTTCGTGGGTCTCATGACTGCAGCAGACTTCATTTCTCTTTCCACTTATTTCCATGTATTTCTGTCCATACACTTCTTCTCTGGTTTTCAATTCTTCTGTCTGCAGAGCCTCAGCCAACAGTATGAGCCAAGGGCATACACCTTCATAAACACACAAACACACGTACACATACCCCTCCTCTACTGACCTCTTCTTCATCCCCTGCGTAGCCTCGGGGCGAGGCAGCCTGGCACCAGACAGTTATTTAAGCCTCTAGGCAGCATCACAACAGGTCAGAGACAGACACAGAGTGTAAGAAAGAAGCGCTTAAAGAGCAAGGAATGTTTTCACAGTTAATTTATTTTACTGATTACTGTCTTTAACTACAGATACTGAGAACTTTCCTTTTGGATGAAAAGACCTGAGACTTTTTTCGGATAATATTTAATGATCACTCCGCTCTGTTTGCTCCATGTGCATCAAAATATGCTTTAAAATGGGAAATTAATTTTAAAGTCTTAGAAACTAATTTGCTTCTTTGACTTTAATTTTTTTTTTCTCGCTTTGTAGATTCCCCCTCTTTGTCTTTAAGCTCATCCCTTTAAAACAGAAAAAAATATATTATTCAGCCATAAATTAATTTTTGTTTTTTATATATTTCATTTAATTTTAATCCCATAAAACAGGAAATGAAAGCAGTGGGATTCTGTGATTGGATTAAAAGTCGTCTTTGTAAACATTGTGACCCATGTCTTTGACACGCCTCCTTTTTCCTCTTAAAGAAAGTCTCTTCATAACAAGAAGGAGATGAAGGTCTCTGTTTTAAAAAGAGGACACTGGATGGGAGGCTGACTTTGGAGTCTTTGTGAGGCACGTGGGCCTGTGTTTTGTGACGGTTTTGTTCTTCTAAATCCTCCTCGGTTTGTGTATGTGTCTGAGCTCTGCTTTGAGCGATTAGGGACTATAGTCTGAGCAGCTTGTTTAAATGAGACATAATTTCAACCCTTTATTTATACCTTTGAATAGTGTTTCCTCATATCAATAAACCACACCGGCTTGAATATCAGGTGTATTCAAGGTTTGTTCTTAAAAGCGAAATAGTCCAAAGTGTTTTCCCGAAAATGTTTCCGACACGTTTAGACGTGATGCCGGTTTATGGGATGAGAGTATATTGTGATATCAGTAAACCATGCCACCAGAGATGAGCCATATCACGAGAGGAATCACTAGAAATCTGAGTTGTGCCATTAGACGGAGAGAAAGGCAGTATCTTGAGAGAGAGGTAGAGAGAGGTTGAGAGCAAGAGAGAGAGAGAGAGAAAGAGAGGGAGACACAGAACGGATTGTTCCACAACAGACTGACGGACCTTTTAGCCTTATCTTCCTGAGCTACTCTTACAGAAAACCAAGGAGAGAAGGGAAAAGAATGCCCTGCTCTTTCTCTTCCCTCCCATTTCCCATTCTCTCATTTCTCCTGTCTGCCTCTCCCTTCCTTCTTCATTTCTTCTTCTTCTTTTGTCCATCAGTCTTTACCCGGCATTTCTTAAAAATCCTCTTAACCCCTTGCACTTTTTCCATTGTCCCCTTCCCCAATATCTTACCTTGATGTTTTAATATCTTGTTTCTGTCCTCACCCGCCGCTATCTCATCTGTCTTCAGCTCTTTAAGACTCATTGCCTCCTACATGTTAAATGGTAGATTTGTAAGCTACCTCAGAGTCTTAGCTGCAGTTGGCTGCTAGCGTTACACCCTGTAAAATAGATCCCTCGCTTCATCACAGACTCACTATGTGCATGACAGTTTTTCAGGAGGGGTACTATACAAACTCGGGCACCGCTGTCTTATTTGCATTTGTTTACACGTGCCACTCTCTACACATTTTGGATTTGCTGCATGATGTTTTGATGAAGCTCCTTCCCAAGATCCTGATATGCACAGACACGCACACACACGCAACAGTATTTGGTTGTGATGACACCGTGAGTCGTCCCTCTCCTCCCTCTCTGACAGAATGAAACGGATGGATAATTAGATATCAAAGGAAGGCAGGCAGGGTGTGGCGAGGCGCGCGGGCCTCTACGATGGTAAAGCACTTATTAATGAGATAGGCCTTATCTCCTCTCCTCCCAGGAATTCTGCCTTTGATCGGCCCCGACTCCGGACTTAATACATTTTTGATTGATAGGCTGAGATGACAGAGAGAGGCAGTGTGCATTGGGTAGGTGGGTGTGTAGGGGTGTGGGGGGGGGGGGTGTGCGCTGGTGGAGGAGGAGGCAACGCTCTGCTGTAACTGTAACGATGCCCTTCACATGAATAAGTAACTTATGACAGTAGTGTTTCACCTTATAGGATGGTGTGTGTTGAGATGAACGGACTTGGGATTGTTTGGACTGCTAATAAATCTTTTATTCCACAGATGCTCTCGTAATGTATGAATAGACGCACCCTCACATTCCTCCGCTTACACGCGCATAAATCCACTAAGACAACCCAAACAGACAGGCCCGTTCAGTCACCTTAACCCCAACTATAACTCACACAGCAGACGCCAGAAAATCTTTTTGCTAAGACAGAGCAGGCGAGGGGCAGGCCTGCGGAGGGGGACTGAGATAAGGCCCTATCCCTGTCTGGAGATGAGTTATAGCCCACCCAGGAGGATGTGGCTAGCAACGACCTACCCGGACACGATACTCAGCTCTCTGGGATTGGTAGGATTGGTGTACTCCTGTTAGCAAGACAGCGGGCAACCTCACGGACAGAGATAACAGCCACACTCTCAATAACACCTTGGCCAGAGGGAGGAGAAGCAACATCGAATCAGTTAACTCCCACTGCATACTGTACACTGCCAAACACACTCCTTGCCCCCCCCCCCCCCAAAACAACAAAAATTCTACCTAGCACACCTCCACGCACGCTCCCCCCTCTCCGCCTGACAGGAGGTGACTGAGCGTAACCATTACAGCACCGTGTCACCCTGTTATGAGTCTCTGTCAGTGTGTGGTGTCGGGTAAATTAAAGAAGCCATAACTGCTGTTCTGTCAACTGCTAGTCACCCCCCCCATTTATTACCATGCCAACGGGCAGAGGGATAAACCCCTCCCATCAAGAGCACAGATCGATCAATGTGACAGGCACATTTCACGTCTCTAAATCAATCACGCTAACAAAGGCAGGTGAACGAGGGAGGTGGTTGTTGATTGTTTCAGAACTACAGCTGTATTTCTGGTGAGTCAGGAGAAAAAGGCCCAAACGTACCTTCTGACGTCCTGACCCAGGGACTCAAACTTTATCATCTGTTAGTCAAGGTCTCTGTGTTTTTCATTCAATGTTGATACCTCAACTATTCGGACAAGTTTGCTTGATTTTTTATTTTTTTGGAGAGTTTTAATTGATATGTGATATGGGCTTGAGCTGTTTCTTGAAAAAGGTGCTGTTTCAGTGACTGTAAAACAACCAAAAGGTAGATTGTAACGTCAATGTTTTTGTTTTTTGTTTTTTTTTTTCATTTAATGTACAGACTGGGCACTAATGTTGGACACACCGTGAGAGAGTGTCTCCATGAAAGCATGAAGAAAAGGAGGCAGAGCTGAGAAAAGATGGGGTGGGAAGCGAGACAGCGCAAGGAGGGGGTTAGATGATAAGAGTGGGAAGAACTGATAGAGTGGAAGAAACCGTGTAGAGAAAGAAAATGATTAAAAACAGCAATCACCCGTCGGAGACTGATAAACCAACGAGTCGTTAATTGGAAGCGTGCAACTCGTGGGGATATGGTCGGATTAGGTTCACTTCTTTCCTTTTGCTCTCTGTCTCCGCTTCTCTTACTCCGATTGATATTTATTTTATTTTTTTCCACAGTTACCAACCCATAGAGTTGTAGAAAGTTTAAAGACAAAACACCGTGCTGGCGCATGTATAGAGTGGAGACTGTGATAAAGGAAGAGTCAAAGATGGAGGAATGAAGAACGTTAGAAGGAGGAGCTATTTTTGAATGATCTTGGCTTTTGGGATATATAGGAGATGGGAGATGGGTGGTGGTCCATAAACAAAGGGCTGACATCCCACCCATCACCCCGGCAGGTCTGGCTTGCACTGCCTAGATAAAGCAGGGCTGCTGCCTCCTGTATCAACACCATCCATCATCCATCTTTGCCTGGCTGCCATCTACCCGGTCCTTTCGCCCTCTCGCTCCTTACACCTGCTCCTCTGCCAGCTGCATGTGCCCTTTTACCACCAGCCCCAAACAAAGCACTCAACGCAGCCACCAAAAGAGTGCTTATTTCTGTTTTAATTGTTTCCAGATCCTTCCAAGTTACTCAACTAATCCAAACTTCCTTCGCGATTTTTCTTTTCTGTTGCTGTACACTCTGTTTAATGTACAGTAGGGATGACGTTTCTTAAAGGGATCTGCACAGTTCCCTCAAATTATTAAAGAAAATGGTACACTAGTGTAAAATTGTCATCCCAGAGATATTTTGCAGCATTTCCATTTTTACTTTGAGGAAAATTTTCAACAGTTATCACAGACTAGTACTATATTCACAGCAGCCTCTTCTACGGTACTAGGTATAGGTTTAACACAGTGCTCTTAAATTATTTTCTGTTATGCCTCGTTTAAGAAGAATAAGGAATTTGGCCCTTGGCTGCAACTATAAACAATATAATTTGTCTATAAAATTTTAATAATAACCTTATAAATAGCTTCTTTTCTACTGTGTTTTTTTTTTTTTTGCGCTGAGCAATTTGGTGATGATGAGCTCTTTCGGCTTCTCCCTTTCGAGGTCTCCACAGCGAATCCAATAAAGCGTATTTGATTTGGCAGAAGTTTTTACGTCGGATGCCCTTCCTGACACAACCCTTGTATTTAGCATGGCTGGGTCTTGCCCAGGACCCACACTGGACACGCATCCCAGGAATCGAACCCAGGTCCCCTATGCTCCAGCCCGATGCCTTACCAGTTGAGCTATATTTGGTAAGCCACTTTATATGATGGTAACATGCTCGATGGTTGACTGAAGTAGCCTTCACAGAGTGGGATAATTGGTAATATTTGGTATGTTTTTGCTGAAAAAAACTCAAGTTTTCTTATCAGTGTGATTGGGGTGTAGTGTTTTTAAGTGACGTCTTAATTTATTTGTCTTCATGCTGTCCACTGTTGTCCAACATTTTTAAACCCAAAACCTACCATTTTATTTCTGGTCTCCCACCATAGTCACAGTGAAGCCAAGTGCTATATATGTTTCGTGTTAGCTTTCAGGAGACTTTCATTTGTCTCGTTATCTCCATCTCTCTGTCTTTCTTTTAATCTCTGTTAAATATTCATAATGGGTGTAAAAAACACCTACATTATAGAACTAATACTCCCTGTACACACTCTGACAATGAGAGCACCACTGACACCTACTGTAGTGAATGTGCGAATACACTTTATTCTAGTACAACAAAAAAAGCATGTTTTCCAGGGATTTTTAACATCACCTGGGGTGTCTTTCTGATCCAGAGTCCAGTCTATGTCCAGTGTCCAGATTAAAAAGCTCAACTAAGTTTATTCAACTTGTATGACGTTCACATCACACAAATCTCTCTCTAACTTAGTTCTTTGATGCTACTGCTCCACGTTATTTAAACAAATAAAAATGGATTCTTCATTGTTGATATCAGATGACATCTGTTCTGCACAAATGGATTAGGTCATGCGTTTATTTTTACGTACAAAAAAATCCAACCCGTCCCAAAAAAATTTGTAAACTATGCTTTTTCATTGCGTAACATTCCTTTTGAGAAAATACTCATGATATGATATGAACAATTCTTTGAAAAAATGTGACAGGCAAATTTATTGCATGACAAAGTTCCCCTGGTGTCCAAAGGCCTTTAAATGTGTCAACAACAGACTTGATTTCATTTACTTTGACATTAGAGAACCAGGAAGTTTAAAGTGCTAACCCATTTGCAGGTTTTAATACTTGTTTCTGCCGTGCACTTGTGCATCTCCAACTCAACTTTACTGAGCATTAATCATTGATATGTCCAGCAGGTTCTGTGCTCTTATCTTCTTGGCTTCTCATTTTTGGCTCAAAGCAAAGTCATTGGATACTGTCAAGGAATGAGTGGCAATTTTTTTTTGTTTTTCTTTTGAGGACTAATCGTGTTAAATGGATTTTACTTGTCAAATCAGACAAAGCCGGAGCCTGACTGAGCTTTGGCACAATGGCGTTTTCCAAAACTAGCCTGACAAAATATTAAACTGTGATTTAGGGGAATTTTAGTCCCACAAAATGACCCTTCAGACCACCATTGTTCCCTCGTCAATTTGGGTTTTGTATGTGCATCTTCTTCCTTTCTTTGCTGCTCATGGGGGATAGACATTATGCAAATGGAGATGGGCACTCTGAGGAAAAAATGTTGACATCTCCCATCCTTGCTGCCCCCTAAATACACACACATCATGCACAGACCATTCAACGAGCTCTCTCTTGGCCCAGTTTGGTAGGTCTGTCTCTTTTGGCTGTCTCTCAAGCATACGTTAACAATTGCAGCCATATTGCTTGCACCTCACCCTTTATTCCATCCATTCTGGCCCATTTGAGTCGGGGCTGAACAGGTGCTGCGACAGGAAGACAGAATGCTGTCAGCCATTGTAACAAACAATATTGGGTTATCGAAGTGAAAGAAACAGAGCAGAGGAAGTTGAGGAATTTCCTTGTTTCTCAAAAAAAAAAAAAAAGCAGTACGGTGATTAGCTTGCCTTCATCAGCGCTGCCTTCCCACATGGTCACATTTGAAACAGTCGACCTGCAATAGTAACAAAGCAGAATGAGTGAAGGTCTTTGTTGGTTCAGAGATGTTGGAAATACAGCGGTGGTTTGGTGTAGAAGAAACTTGGTAGAAACTTTTTTTTTTGTACGTCCCTTTGTGTTTCATTCCGTTCTTTCAGTCAGAGGGGAATTAAGAGATAGAGGAGAGACCTGGAGACGGAGCTGAGCAGGGCAGCATGGGAAATGGCTCAACTGGAGGATGAATTAAAATGAATAAAAGCCAAGAAATGAGAAAATGGGCTATCACTTGTGCAGCATAATGAACAAAGTGCAGATAGATGTCTTGTTGGAGCTGGGGGGCTGGTGGCTGTATATTCTCACACTAGTAGAACAAATGAGAGCGAACGACACTAGAAAGCATAATGGTCGTCTATTAGTCTGTCCCTTAACTCTGCTTCCGCTTGTAGCTTTAGGGGTTGAGGAGTATCTGGAGCCGTGGCAACTCATCACGTGACCAAAGTAAACCCTTTGAATTCCCTGAGCCTTGCTCACTGTGCCCTGGCCCAATGCTTCTGCTGAGCACTGTGTTCAGGTTCACAAAGCGGTTTAAATGCTATGGAACCAGAAAGAGGTGAACGGTTGAAAATTTTAGAATTTCATGCACAATACTGACAACTACAGCAACCCAGTCTGAGCCAATTGAATTATAAAGCACATTGACAAACAGCAGCACTGTCCAAAGTCCTCTACATAAACTAATAAAACACTTCAAAGCAATACATCACAAAAGTACATTTAAACAATAAAATAATTTCTTCAATACTAATTCAATACATTTTCATACTATTTTCCGATTTTGATCAGGAAATTTGCAGTAGACATTATTGTTGGGCCCTTATTTATTTAGCTCACATGAATTGATATATACTCAAAACAGTTTTATATTATCCAAGTAAACCTATTATCATAACTTTAAATTGTGAAAATAATAGTTATTTGAGGTGTATAACCTTTTTTAGACAATGATGCTGATACTCCTTATGTGTTAAAATTGATGCTCTTTTGTATCATCTCAGTCAGTGCAAGAAATATTTATCCTGAATTTAATTTAGATAACCTTCATTATATCACGAAATTGCCATACACAAAGTTTACTTTCCCAGAAACCTTAACCTTTTTGTAGACGGTGTTTGGAAACTTTACACATCATTGTGCATTATATATTTACTGTTACATCAGCCTTTTTGAGTTAATTTCTAATATTTTATTTAATATAATTTTATGTTATACAGTACATATTTATGTGGTATTATTTAGATTTATATTGATTATTTTATCTCCCCTGATGCATACACTTTAATTGCATTATGTCAAAGCACTTTGTGACTTGTTTCCAAAGTTTCTGAGGTTGTAAAAATTTGCATCATTTATTAATTTGCACAGTATTTTGCTATTTATTGGTGAATTTAGTGACCCTTTTACTAAAGGAAGTAATGAAATGGGTAACGTTAAAAACATGACCATTTTTATTTATTTATTTTCAATAAAATAGAAAAGAAAAAACAAAGATGAAAACAATGACTTGATCTTCCAAATCAAATCAAAGTTTATTTATATAGCGCCAAATCACAACAACAGTCGTCTCAAAGCACTTCGCATTCATAGATCAAATAAAAAGAAACCCAACAGAGTCCTCCAGGAGCAACACACTAGTGACAATGGTGGGGAAAAACTGCCTTTCCTAGGCAGAAACCTCGAATAGACCCCGGCCCCTGGAGGATGGTCGTCTGCCCAGACCAGTTGGGGTCAAAGGATAGGGGGAAGCAAAAGAAAGAGAGTGAGAGGGAAAGAAATGAGTGGGAGGCGTGAGTAGGGGAGAAAGAAGCACATGCCTGTAGGAATATTACAGATCATCAGTTACAAATACATCCGCAAATGTAAAGAGTCCACGGTTCCACAGTTTATCCAATAATAATCCAACTCTGGGTGTATGTGTGTGTCCATATGGCAATGTCCAATGTATGTCCAATTTCTTTGGGAATTGTTTATGAAACTTTGTTGTTGCTTCCAGAGTCTTAAACGTATTTATCAGGTGTTCTACAGAAGAAAATAGCCTGCGCAAGTAAAATGTCACAATCGCACACTCTGTTTCCTGGTGAATAAGATATTTCTCCTCATGGACATGACAAACGAGCACCGTCGTCAGTTCCTTATGAGCTCATAGTGGCATAATCTGTGTGCTAATGCTGATTCTTCAGTCACGCGTGGCTGGAGAAAGACTGCACTGCATTGAAGACCCCTGCACTCGCCATCATCTCCATTAACCCCGTGACTCAGCTGTTGACACTAACCCCACCCCGGTCTAATGTTCTCACATCAAACAGCAGTGATCGACAGTCAGAGTCTGTGTGGTTAGACGCACACATTCGGATGTGACATAAGCAGTTGTGGGCCGTTAGGGAGTGAGTGTATGTGGAAGAGAGAGAGAGAGAGAAAAAGGAAAGGGTTTTCATGATACCAGTGCTGAGGAATGCAATGTGTTGGAGGTCATGTGAAACACCGCTGGCACTCTTAGTAACCTTCAAGCAGAGTATCACGACATGACCCGGAAGTAGTCAGGTCATGTGTCGGGGCAAACAGCCCGTCTCTGTTGACAGCACCCTCTCCGATCTATACACAATTCTGGCTCCTTAACCTCTTGGGAAACGCACTCGCCCGCAGCCCAGTTTCAGAAAGGCCCAGTCCACACAGGAAAAGACACTTTGACGTGAGTGACCAGAGCATAGAGAGCCATTGTTGGAAAATTAGGAAATCAGGAAGCCATTCTCCAGAGGTGTGAGCTGTGAGCTAAACGTCCCCAAGGAAATGCTGTGGCGGACTAATCCAAACCACATCTAGATGTATCTCGCTGATCAAACCCCCTCTGGTTTACATTTTTAAACCTTGGCCAGAATGGGAAAGGTGTCCTGGACTTGAACCACGTGGACCACCGATCAGTGTTTGGGGGGTCTAAGAATAGAGAGGCATGGAAAGGGGAGGGTGTGTGTATGTGTGTGTGTATATGTGTGTGTGTGTGTGTGTGTGTGTGTGTGTATGTGGGGGGGGGGGGGGGGGGTGACGTAAAAAAAAAAGATTTCAATTTGCATGTTAAACAAACAGCGGGGCCTTTTGAATGGCTGGAGCCTGAGGTTTGCGCAAGTTAAGTAAATTAGTGTAAATTTGCAGAAGTAACCTAATTTTCAGAGAAAACAAATGGTGGAATTTTAATTGTGCACAATAGCAGTCAACTTACCAGGCCGAACAGGGGAAAATGAAGCAAGACTGATGGAAAGACTAATGGTTTGTGTAGACTGCTGCCACAGCAATTATCACTGCCCTTTACTTTGTTAAGAATGGTAAACTCAATAAAACGCTCTTGTGTAGTGGAGCTGGGATGAAATCAGTGCCCGATTGTTGCTGCATTTTTTACAAGTGTCTGAAAATAACGTGGTGAGTTGACCTGTAGTTGAGGGGATAAGGGCGCAGATGGTGAACTTAAGTCTCTGGGTTTTGACCTTTGTTGCATTGCTTGTTGCATTCCTTTTTTATGTCAGTTTTCTCTCCCCTTGATTTATTGGATAAATGCACAAATATGTATGAAGATGAATAGCTGTCTTTTTACACCACCCCTGCTGTTGGCAACATAGTTTCTCAATATCGTAAAAAAAAAAAAAAGGTTTCCTTTACTGAACAGAATCTGAGTCTACAAATTTGACGTTTATAAATCATTTGACATTACATCACTTGTGTTCTTTTTAAACACATCAGTTCCAACTTACTGTACTTTGTCCCTCTCAAATCAATTACAAAGATAATGAAATAAACATGGTGACTGTCTTATAATATATAATGATTGTTAGTGAGGCACAGTTCCACAGCAATGTGCATCTCAATCATAAATGAAGGCATTAAACAGTATATCTCTGTTGCATCTAATAGTAAAAGTGTCACTTTATATGATGTGTAAAATCTAAGTGTATGACAAGTGCTGCCGGAGTCCTTGACCTGCAGAGTAGTAATAGGAATACAAAAAAAAGTTTTAAAAAAAGCAACTAAGAAATCTAAATATAAAAAGGAACAGTTAAAACTAGATTAATGTGACATGTTGGTAAAAGTAGTAGTGGTCGCCGTAGAAGAAAATAAACATTTTTGCATAAATAATTGAATGGAGTAATAATAAACAACAGAGTTTGTTCAGCTGTCTCCTCTGAAAGTTGCCACTAATGCAGTGTTTCTAGAGCTGCAATAGTTAATTGATTAGTCGTCAACCGTTACTTTAATTTGACATTTTGATAATGAATTTAAGTGATATTTTAAGCAAACGGCTCAAAATATTTGATGTCAGCTTGTGACATCAGATTTTTGTTCATTCTTCCTGTGACATTAAACTTAATATCTGAGTATTTGGACCAAACAAGACATTTTTTTCTATTATTCTAGAGACCAAAAATCATTTAGCAGGTTTGTTTATCATGTCATTGTGATAATATCCCTAAATGGATACATTAGTGACTACATTGTCATGTGATGAAAAATAATTAGTAAAAAAATATGTAGTTTAATGCACCGTCATTTAAACAAATTCCCACCAAATGATGGTAAATCCCTTAAAACACTCAGATGAAAGCTTAATAAATCATAGTATTGTCTTTGTTTAAGTGAGTGCTCTTTGTTTTTCTTTTCTTTAACATATAAGTAGGAGTTTTATTTTAAACAAATCCGCCGCACGTCAAACGCACAGCTTTTTAGCAAGGTCAGACCAGCTCCACTTGTCAGCGTGCACTTTGTGTGTGCACGAAACACTAATGTGTCTTTTAATGTTTTAACATATGCAACCCCTTATAAACAGTGTTTTATGCAAACAGTGGCAGAGCTCCCATCAGATAAGGCTCCAGAACAGGAGAAGGAGACTGCCTTGTGAGGGAGCGCGAGGCGGCGGAGGTGGAGAATGAGCGAGGGGTGAAAGTGGAGGCAGTGTGTGAAACGAGCACCGAGCAATCAGGGCCAAGAAAATGTCTCTTTTCAACATTTTGGAGACGGCTAAATAAATACCAATACATTTGTCGGAGGAAGTGATGCCTTTTCATTGACCTTTTTAAAGATTTCGTGACTGCGACCGTTTCACCTGGAATTCCAAGCGCCGACTTTCAGAAACACACACAGATTTAATAGTGAAGTAAAAACTCTGACGTTGGTTAAGCTATTTATATCCAAGCAGGGCTTGTAGGACTTAGAAGGTCAAAGGTCAATATATGCCTTGATGTGACTCAGGCGGTTCACCTATTTGTTTTTTTGGTCATCGTAACTCTCGTGTTTTTTGTGCATTTTGTGTGTTTTTTTTTGTCTGTTGTCTCTGATCCTATCATTGTGGGTTGTGAATTTCATCTTGTAGTGTATGAATGTAACTCTAATGTTGTCTAATGTAAAATCTAAATAAGATAATCTAAAAAGAAAAACTCAGAGACCACAATTTGGTCAGCTTTGATGCTGCGTAGAAGGAAAACTGCAATCGTAGCTCTTCACACTGGGTTTTAAAAATATTTTTCTTTTTTTATATATATATTTTACTTTGATTCATACACTACAAGACAACATTCACAACCCAAAATGGCAGGATCAGAGAAAACAGACAAAAAAAGACAAAAATATACACAAAGAGCACAAAAAACACCAACCACGTACAATCATAAAATAAATAAGTGAACTGTAGTCATAGCCCTTCACACCAGTGGTTTTTTAATTTCCATTTTTGTAATATTATTTTATTTGCATTTTTTTCATAAGACAATGTTAAAATTATATTCCTACACTAAAAGATGACTTTCTCAACCCACAACGGCAGGATCAGAGACAACAGAACAAAAAGAAAAAGTACACACGAAGGGCACAAAAAACACCCAACCGGTACAATAACAAACAAAAAAAAACCATAAATAAGTGAACCGTATGAGTCACAGAACCGCAGAAGGAAAACTACAGTCGTAGCCCTTCACAGCGTTTATTTTTTTATTGTTTAGTTTTTTTAATTTTAATTTTCTTAAAACACGTTTCTCTACATGTAGGCTCTTAACGGCGATATCACCCATCCGCCAAGTCCAGAGTGTATCAGGGTTTTAGGTGTTTTTTGGCGTAATCTGTTGTGTTTTGTATCTGATGTTAGTCGCAGCATGGCATTGGACAATTTATCATTCCTAATGTAATCTCTCGCTCCCCTCTACCTCTTCTACCAGAACAACACAAAAGACCTGCCCGATAGAGAAAAATACAACGCAACAACTTGGCACCGAGGCTCATGCCATCTATTTCCTATCTTCCATCTCTCTCTCTCTATCTTTATATTTCTCGTTCACTGTCTTTTTAACTTCTCGGCGACGGAGGGCAACTATCTCCGGTCCCCTCTGTGCCACATTTCAACTCTCTCAGCATTTTCTCCTCTCCGTATTATGATTTTTGCTCTGTTTTTGAAGATGGAGGAGGCACCGAGGAGTGTTGACTGAATCGCCGCTCTGCCCTAGATCAGCCAAATCTCTCATTTTTGAACACCCCCCGCCAATTTCTGTCACTCCGGGAGACAAATGTGCATCGCTGGGTTCATTCCCCCCTCTCCCCCGTGCCCACTGGCTCCCTGAAACTCAGTTCCTCACGCCTTTGAAGTGCTGCGTGCAGAATGGAGATTCTTTGCATGGTAAATTCGCCCAGTTGCCCGCAGCGTATCCATTACACAAGTTTAAAGAATGCTTCGGAGTCGTTTTGGAAGGGTGCTTTTTTTTTTTCTCACTTCACAACCAATTTCTCTCGTGTTTTGAACTCCGGTAGTCATGAGCCATGTAATCTGTAAATTGGGCCCTTTCTTCCAAGCTCGTGTTCCACCATCGAGCAGCGTTTGATGTGCAATTATTTTGCTCATTACAAGTTAATTTTATTGTTATAGTTTGCAAATGTTTCTGGGGGTCATGATGTTAAAAGTTTCTGAGGAAGTAAGAAAAGGGAGGGAGAATTTGCGAGTGGAGCGTAAGTCACGTCACAGAGGTGCGGAGAGCTCATTTGAGATTCCAGAACTGGCTATCTCCCCTCTGCTCACTTTCAATCCTTTTAGAAACAACCTGCTGGGTGGTTTGAATAGCTAAGGAGAAGTTGATCTGGGATTTAGTGTGGAAAAGGGATCCAAGGCCCTTTATCTGCTGTAAAAGGTTGGGAAAATGGAGATTTGTCGTGTTTGTTAGAACGGAACCATAATCTCTTCCATGGAGAAATAGACTTAGCAGTATGGGAATCATATGTCCCCCTTTATTTCGCCTTTTGTCCTCATCCTCTTTCTTCCCAGATCTTGGCAACCTAGAGTGATTATGTATGTTTTTCGACACGCTATATTGATGTGAGAAGGAATGGGGATGGTGAAGGATCAACACATTAATTATGTTTGGCTGGTGAACAAAGCTATCTTTTTGTTGAGTTAGTAAATGTGATTGTTAGAGCTTAGCAGTACAACTACCAGCATCATATAATCATGCAGCTAAGCATGTCATTGAATTAGCTGTCATGCCTTTTTCATTTCATTTCAATAGCTTCTAAATGCCTTGATGGAATGAAGTTTGGGATGCTACAGTGTCGTTCATTCTGTTTTCGTATTACTTCACATTAAACACTCACTGCCTTTTAGGATTTCCTCAAATTGTTTTCCGAAAAGTAGCGTTGTGTTGTTTTTTTTCTTTCCGGCGCTTAAATAAAGACAGTTTTTATTGCTGTTTTTCCGTTTGATCCAGTCACCCTAACTCAAATACATTTCTAATTATCCTTTTCGCTGTGGGACAGAACACACACGTGCCCAAATTGTCTGTAGACTCTGCTTTTCATCTGAGGAAGAGATAGTGCTCTGTGGTCTTTGTTTTACCTCTCTTTCATTTCTGCCGGGTCTCATGGCAAAGACAAATTCTGTTGGACTGTGTTCTTTAATACCATCAACGCTAAATAAACTTTGTTGACAACAATAGCTGCTGGCAAAGCGCCTCCACAAACAAAGGAGAGCCAACAGGTTCAAAGGCAATGCATCACTCTGCTTCTGACTCTTCATTATTCATCCTTCTGTCTTTACCTCTCATCCCCCATTCTCCTTTGCGCTGCTCGTCTTGTGTGTGCGTGTGTGTATTTTCGTGGTTCTTTGTCTGTTAAACTGCTACATGGTCTGGATACTGAGGCTTATTAGCTGTTGAGTTTAATTAAAAAAGGCCATTCATATGAAAATGGGAGTTCGATAGCGATTGCTGTCCCCAGCAGCTTCCTCCTGTTACTTTTAATTAGACACCCGCTTGATTGACATCAAGTCTACTGGCTGCCTCAAACCTGCTGTGTGTGTGTGTGTGTCTGTGTGTGCGCGTATTCGCGAGTGAGAAAGCACGTTGGTTTATGAGCGCCTCTGTATATGTGTGTGTGCCTAGGTATTTTCTGCATTAACATATACACAGATGTGCACAAATACCAGCTCTAAGGTCATTAAAGCATTACGGACGGGAGACCATACATCAAAGTTCACTTTGTCGTCATGAGGTAATTATCCGCACAGTAGCACAGAGCCCACCTTGTCACTCATAGCGACCAGGTCACATCGAACAATGAACAGTAACCTTGTGATTATGAACAGTGTCTGCAGTGTTACTGTGTTCAGTCACACCCGCAGCAGCCGCCGCCACGCTGATGGAAAAGGTGATGAGCTACTTTTCTCTTTCCATTTGTCCTCTCCTACTCTTCTCTTTCTGCCTCTGGAGAGAAGTGGCTCTCTTCATCTGTTTTCAGTGCACGCTCCAGCTCTCGCTACCTTATTATTATACTGTCAGAGGCACGTGCCGGGCTGATAGATGTTCCTCTCAACTGTTTACAACAAGCAGATGATTTAACTAAGGCTCTCGGTTCGACCTGACCTCTCCTTTTTTTTTTTTTTTTTTTTCCTTTTTCTTCTAAAACAAGATGACTTCATCTGTTGTTTACGATGACTCCATTTTATGGGAGCAGGCAGAAGAATAACCTAGCTAAGCAGTTGATGCAGTAGGATGTGTGTGTTTTAAGGCCATGGTGATTTTGCATGTGTATACGTGTTTAAGTGGAAATTGAGGAGGCCCGTGTATGAGTGTGTTTTTTTTTTTTTGTCTCTCTCTCTCTCTCTCTCTCTCTCACATCTCTGTTATCTCGAGGCGGATTGCGTGCAGCTACACTCTTTATTTCCAAACACAACAGCTCATGTGTGGTGCAGTAACAGTGCACCACTACCTCCGATTGCTCTGAATTCAGCCCAGAGACTCTGCCTGTTTCATGTTAAGGGCTGAGTAAGGCCCACCTCCACACAGACTGGAGTCTCCAGCAGAATGTCCCATCAGAAGTCACTGCTGTGTAAAGCTGTTCTCTTTTCCTCGTGTTTTGTTTTGATTTGCCGGACGTTTGGGAATGATTTGGGAGAAGGCCCTGATGGCGGCAGGGATACAAGAGCAAGACGTGCACGGTGGACCTGAAATGTTGTTCCAATTACCGCCTTCATTATGGGTTTGTCATCCACTGCTTAGACGCACTGCGGCCTGCATTTCATGCTGTGGCAGGAGAGACCGCTTGTTGTTTTTTCATGCAGTCGGATATTTGCCGGGGGCTATTGCAGCTCAAAATGAGCGGAGACAGCCACCGATAGAGGACGCTCAGTTAAAAATGTGAACTCCAACCATAAAGGCAGATGATGACACCGTCTTTATGATCACAGCTGGTTTAGAGTTGTTTTGACTTCTACTCTCAGCGCTTGAATTGATCATGTTTAAAATTAAAATGTAATATGAGTTAGTCTTTTATTTCATCCATCTGTGAAAAGAAAATTACTCCAAAGTTGTTTCTTTTTGTCTCAGCGGAGCTCTGTTTTAAAGGTCCACAGGGCTCTCCGTTACACAGCGTTCTCTCCTTCCTCTCAGACAGATTAAATCACTTGTGTTACTCGGAAGTGCTCCAAGCAATAAAGCAGGATGGAGCGCATACAAAAGAGCCTAACATGGTTTGAAAGAGCAAGACAGAGAGTGAGACGGAGGGGAGTACGTTAATGTAACGTATCATTGTGGCGGCTCTCCTGAGTTAACACCATTAGCCAACCAGTGCAAGAGTCCAGCTGTCTGCCTGAACTGCCGAGGTGAGTTACCTGGGCTGACTTACCTGGTCTCCCAATGGCCCCCAGGATACAGTGTTCCAGCCAGGCCCCGTGTCGTCCCTTCTCCACAGCACTTAGCAGTGATTAACCCCGGATTCGGCCAGCCCACCTGCCATCTGACTACCATTACAGCTCTGCTTATCTGCTTCTCCATCTTCCTACAATAGGGCCGGGGCCTGGGCTAGGCAGGGGGATCGAGCTGAGGAGAGCTGCCTGCTCTGTTTAATAATAAATCATTAGCTAAATACTTTTGTCCATTTGTGTCATGTTACATGTACTTCAATTTTCTGCTCTGTCTATGTCCATCAACCCCCTCCCACTCTTTTTTTTTTCTTTCCTTTCTCGTCACCACTGCTGTCTACTGACAGCGTTCATCCGCAGTCACTGCCGGTGTCTGTCTACCAGACCTCTTCTTTTTGTTTTTTTCTTTTCCTTTCATCCGTTTGTCTTAAACTTAAACCAAACCTTAAGCATTTTTGCATTGAGGTAAAATCTTTTTCTCAGAAGTATCTACTTAATTATAAATGTTCCCTTTTCGTCGGCAAAACACAAAATTTTGTAAGACCTTTGATAAAAACACCTTCTTCATCCAAAACACTTTTCCACCTTGTATTGATTATTTCATTATTGTAAAGGTTAATCCAAACAGACATGCTATTTTGCATGATGGTGCCGGTTTCTGAGAAGGGCTTCCTTCTAAATGGCACCATCTGAATTGGCCTGTTTTGGCTGCTACCGTGTCAAAACCATTCCGACATATCAGTAATGTTTATGCTCCACTGTACACTTTTATTTTTCCGCTTCACTGTAAAAGGACACCGCTGAGGTAGAGCGACTGGAGAGGATTTGTGTCGAACAACTTTGACAAACACACACACACAAGACATGAATGCTTGACACCAGTGTAGGCAATCTGGACAGCGAGGAGAAGATAAGTCTTTTTGTTCATCTAACTTGTATAAAGTGATTATGGACATACTGAGCCCTCCATATTTAGACTTCTTGACGCCCCTTGCTCAGTCACCCCCTGGTCCGACTGTTGTAATCTAATTTTCCGCTGACAGAGGCCGTGGAGATCCTTGGGTCACGGTGAGAGTCCCACAGACCCCCCCCCCCCCTTCAGCCTAGCCCTGCTCCCTCACGCTCTAACTAAGAAGTCGCCATGCAGCAGACAGCACACATTAGATCTGTCTACCACTGTGCCGGCTAACCAATGCAATCCATAACCCCGCACTGCCTGGGTAATCAGAGGTAGAGATTAGAGGAATAGACGGCAGAAAGGAATTGCATTTATCCTCATATCCACTTTTTGTTATTCCTATCTTAGCTCAACACCTTACAATACCTGTCCAAGTCCCTTCTGGAGTGAACGATGAACTGTATATTGCATATAATTTTAAACCTGTCAGAGATATGTAAGGAGGATAAGAATAGGTTGAGGAAAGTACGCCTGCTGTGTTGAAACTGAGTGTTGAGGCCACACCTGGAGAGGTCACGATCCCTGTTGACCTTTAGTGTGTCGCCGACCTGACTCTACCTCAGTTTCACTATACATCACTCTGCCTGTCAGCACTCGTGTACGGCCTCCGCTGCATATGTTATCTACAGCGTGACGCATGCCAGACAGATACTTTTGTCAGCGGTGAGTAGTCAGGCTCTTAAACTTGATTTGCCTGTTGAGGGATTTATCCCAATAGTTTTGACTGTTGCAGTTAAAGCACTCATGTCGATATGTGGGCATGTTAGTTTCCGGTGAATTGTCTTGCAATGATACGGCCTTGAAAATCTCCCACTGGTCTTGATTCCATCATAAATGACACAGACATTTCTATTTTTAATCTGTTTTTTTTTCATCCATGTCTTGCATTGCCTTTTTACTCTTTCCTCCTTCCTCTCCCGCTTTTTTTATCCCTCTCTCTCTCTCTCTCTCACCCTCCCTCTGTCCTCCAGGCCGTAGCATAGCCAGTAGCTGATAGGCATCTCCTCTGGAGTCTGCTGTAGTCTGCCCCGGCTTCAGACAAAGTGCCTCCATCAGACCAGTGAGGCTCCCTGGGAACCTAGCAGCAGACCCCCTGGCCCCACCACCAGTCTGTGTGAGTGTGTGTTTGTGTGACCGTACAGTATATAAGAGTGTGTATGTGTGTGTGGATGACAAGGGCCCAGACTGGAACCTTTGTGTTCCACCCCCGGTGTTGTAAATGGGTTTTGTAAACTCAAAGATGTGGAGATGTGTACCGTCCACAGTATGTGCGGCCACAGCATGAATGCCTGGTTTATTCTGAGCTGCATGAAGCACACCATACTGTTACAGAGTATTATTATAATAGTTCTGAATTCATGCGGTTGTGCTGTAATCCATGTGAAAGAGTCCTATCAAGATGGACTGTTTCTCAAAGTTCCGAAACACACACACACACACACATGCACATCACACACTTCATAAGTCATGCTTCCACTTCAAATCTGCACTTGGCATCAGGGAACCCTTGGGAACGCTTGGCTTTTTGACTTTCATCATAACTAGAAAGAGAGGGACCAAATGGACAAAACAAAAAAAAAACCCAAAGGAGGAAGTAAGGAGAAGTGCTTTTATCGGGGGCCCAGTATTCAGGGCCTGACACACACATGTCCAATCAGACACACACATATAGTCTTCCTGTACCTGACCCCGATGCGACCCCCATAACTTTCCAACATTTAAAAATGTAGTCAAGGAGGCTATTCTCCCACTGGAGTTTATCCCTGTGTGTGTGTGTGTGTGTGTGTGTGTGTGTGTGTGTGTGTGTGTGTGTGTGTGTGTGTGTGTGTGTGTGTG
>JAPTHA010000023.1:15625323-15637282 GCA_029814585.1 Gymnapogon annona | reverse complement strand
TGTGTGTGTGTGTGTGTGTGTGTGTGTGTGTGTGTGTGTGTGTGTGTGTGTGTGTGTGTGTGTGTGCGCGCGTGTGCATTCCTCTCAGGCTATCACCACCATCACTTGACAAGAATTATATAATTGCAGCCTGTGATCTCATTTTCCTCAAAGAGCATTTTGAAGTTTCCTTTCCCCTTTTGCTCTTTTTGTTTCCTCCGTCTCCACTTGTTTTAATGTTAAAATGACTCACATTGAATCACCCTCTTTTCCTCCACTCTGCTGTGCCACTTTACAGAATTAGCTCGCTGGTCACTGATGAGAGAAACTTGGGTTTGCTGAGTGTGTTTAAATCAGAGTATTTTTTTTTTACAGCGTTGATGTGCTTTGGTATTTTAAAAAAGGCAATTAATTACAATAATGAAAAAGAACATATTCATTCAACTCTTGGATTGTAAATTTAAAGCATTTTAACTTACAGAATCTTTTTCTCTTAATACATTTCTGACCATATACTTTTAATACATGTTTGTTCTGATATGTTGTTTTGAAAAAAAACCTTTTTCCCTCTTTCTAGTATCTACCAGATTATTGAAAATTAACCATAATATACAATTTCAACCCCCAATTTATGACAATGTAAAAAGGTTAAGAAGTTTTAAATTATGCAACTTTATTTTATATTTAATTTATTTTTGGATTCATTTCTGTTGGGAAGTTAATTATAAGAATGAAAATGCACTATAATAATCAAATAAAATGCTATCTGAGCTAATGCTGTTTTTTTCACAGATTACAGTTTTTATTTATCCTTGTGTCACAATTAGATGCTCATTACAAACGTGACGTTTTTTACTCTGAACTGTCCTCTTCTACGTTATTGCTCTAAGTGGAAACCAATCATTGCATCTTATTTTATCCTTCCATCCTCTCAATGCGCGTCTCTGTGGCTGCAGTACTTCTTACAGTCAATAGAGGGCAGAAGTGATCCGCAGAGGCTTGTCTTTATATCAAGCGAGACTGGCAAACACACTGTTTATATATTTAAGAGTGTGTACATGTGTGTGCGAGACGGATCTTTCAACGTGTTTAGGTTTTGATTGTCAGTTTATTTCTTTGATGAATGCCTGTGTTTTTTTTCACCGGCTGTTTTCATCGCACAGTAAAGTTTGAAAGGCACTTTTAAAGGAGCAAAGGGAACCCACATTAGTGTTACAATTGCTAGTCAAATGTTGTCTTTTTTATTTACATTCAAAAAGACTGTAGCTGGAATTAGTGCTTTCTTCATCCTGGCTTTGAATTAACACATTATTAAGTGTATCACAAAGGAATTTCCTCGAAGTGTCTTTTTTTGTTTTGTTTTGTTTTTTGGCCGAGTTGTTTACTTTTCTCAATTTCTACACTGTGTTTTTCCACTGCCGTGCAGCCGTATGTAATTCATTGAAGGTAACAGACGACTACCAAGTACAGACTGTCCTCATCATTTATTTTCCTCCTTTAGCAGTATAATGGAAAAGAAAATGGCTTGTCTTTTTTTTCTGCTCCCATAAATCAAATAGCATCAAATGTATGGAGGAGTTAAAGAGCAACACTCGCCCCTGTGGTTTGGTGGCTTTATTGTCACACAGGCCTTATCTCTGATTGACACCTCTGGAAACGTCCCAGGAGAGGGACAGATTTGCTGCAGGATTAAACTAATTTACCAGATGATTGAATGTGAGTCCAAAGCCACTCTTTTGGAAAAAATGCAAAAGGGGGCTCATGGCTACCCCTCCACTAGCCATGATACATGAATGACTTGGCAATCCTGCTTACTGTGTGTGTGTGTGCGTGTGTGTGTGTGTGTTTTACCTAAATCTACACTACATCCTGCCTGATGAAATGAAATGTTTTGAAGGTGATTTCTGTACCCTACCCCCTGGACAAAATTCATGTTACATTCCGGATCTGCACTGACGGGCACATGGTTCTGATACTACTTTTAAATGCTGTTACACTGTTAAGATTTTTGGAAACATTCTGTTAAAAGTAGACAGTCTGACATCCCAACAAGCCCGCCATCTCAGGATTTGCAGCTTTAGCAGCAGACGTGAATCATCATCAGGATATAAAGCAGATGGAGACGAGGGGAGATGGCTTTGGGATGACAGCGAGGAGGACGGCGCTCGTCCGTGAGACTTGTACGACGTGTAAACTCTGTATTTTGTGCACGTTTTCCACGGTTCCTCAAATATGTAAAAATATGTGAAAATTTTCTGTGTGTCCAAACCAATTTGCGCCTCAGGGATGTTTCTTAATTGGAACACATTCAAGAGAACACTCGCATGGTCCCAAGTGGTGTACAAAATATTACATTAATTAACATGCAAAACAGTCCCGCTTGGCAATGCAGACACGCAAAAAGATTGCAGTGACAGCACAAAACAGACGTAGGCCGAAAGGAAATAAGGGCAAAGAATAGGAAGGAAATTTGCTCGAAAATTTAGCTGTAAGCCTGCTGAAGATCTTATTACATAGGCCGGAGATAGAGATCTCAGCTGGAATAATACTTAGCACATGCTGCCCTTTTAATTAAGCAGTAATATCTGCAGAGAGGGGTGGAGAGCAAAATCTCTCTGTTTCAGTCTTCATCTTCCTCTCTCTATCCGTCCCTATCACCGCTTCCCATCTTTACCCTCTGCTCCTCTCTCTCTCCCAATAATCTCCTATAAAAGGGATGGGCCTGACATGTGGGATGGGGGTGTAACAGGGGACACACTTTTTGTGGAGTGACGGTGTTACACATGTTTGTGTTTATGATTTGCTGGGGCCGTCTGAACACCCCGTCGCTGGCCCTGGGGCTCTTACTTTGAGGTGTGTCGACATGCGCGTTTGCTACACATGAGTACAAAAGCCTCGTATGCAGGTGGAGACCACCTCTAAAGCCAGTGGGTGGTGTGTGTGGGCACTTCTCTACCGGTGTGTTAACTCTGAAGCCCGGCCTCAGCTTCGCCCTCAGGCTGCGGGGTCGTCCCTCTGTGGCCGCGATGCCTCATGTGAGTGCAGGATAGGAACCAGTTGTCCAAACAGGGCTGTCCGACCTGGTGGGGTCTGAATATCAGGATCTCTCACCATGGGGCAGCTGTCAGCGACAGACCCTTGGCGTCAAGACCCGGACCTCATTAAGTTCAGTCGCCAAAATGTTTTGATGTCAAATTAGGAGATATTAAAGTCTTCTTTGTTTAACCTACTGTGGTCACAATAACTGTCACCTAAGGTGAGCATGTGATGTTTGTGTTTACTCGAGCATTAACAGTCCACTCTTCCCCTTGTTCTATGATGTTAACCGAGGATTACCATGGTAACGAAGGTCTTGCTGATGCTGATCAGTAGTTATTTGATTTGATCTCAGTTAACCCTCTCCTACCATTCAAAGATGAAGGTTAATCCAGGGCTCTTCTTCATTCTTTTGTGGTTGGCAGATATCCATACACTTGGATTGCATATTAGACGTTTTTTGGAAACTGTCAGCGTGTACGGCAAATCTGTGTCATTCTATCCACCACAGTAATGAGAATAAAGAGTTGCTTTGCCATCAATGTAGTATTTCATACAATAACATACGACCTCAACTGCTGAGGAAAGAGCTGAGATGTAAGGAGCTCTTTGCCAGTAAACCCCGAACTGGCTCTGTCTCTTGCCCCCAAACTGAACCTCTGGTCTGGATCATAGAGTGTTGTTTCAAACATTTACTTCTGCAGCTCTTAATGCAAGGTGGTGTTTCCCTGCTGTTTCCATTTAACATGGCATGTTGCTTTGCTTCTTGTGTTAATTAATTGAAATGTCACACATCATGTTTGGTTAAATCTGTTTCCACTTTTACTTGCAGTTACCTAAATCCACTTACCATTGAAGCAGCACTTCTGACCTCTTAAGGGCATTAAAACATTATTTCTCCATTTCAGATTTCAAATGCAAGTTGGGGGTTCATCCGTGCCTTACACCTCTACCAACCTAAATGAGAATGACTGCTGTAGTTTTTGCTTTATCCCACGGACTGACAAATGGGAGTGATCACATAACTTCCCTGGCGAAGGTAATTACATTTTGCATTTGACGCATTGTCACAGTATCAATATGAGTCTGTTTAACACAGTAGTATAAAACACAGTGATCTGAATGCTTGGTTGTAATATTGCATTACTGTTCTTAGGTATAAAGCTGTTAATCCTCTGAGTGTGCCATTTAATCTAGTGGCTGAGCGACGCCTCTGTGCACTTGCAATTGTACGACATGTTGCACATAAAGCCTTTATTCAGATGTGTTAACCATTGCTCTGCGCTCCATACAAGTGCAAATCGAGTTAACGCTCTGTGTTAGCTTGTGTCTACACACCCTGCGCCTGTGTCATCACTCTCCTCTCGCCAGCGAAAGAGCTCATTCTGTGATTCTACACACACACACACACACACACACACACACACACACATCGACACACACAGAGGAGCTCAGAAAAGGCCACATGTTAATCAGCCGTGAGTTAAACTTGCAGCGTAGAAAAGACAACAGATCAGCTCAATTAACACAAAAAAGAAAGTGCTCCTTACACACACAGATTTAGCTATTGCACCTGCAGCTGAAAGGGCATTGTTCCAGGAGCCCCCTCCCCTCGCTCGGTCTCTCTCTCTCTCTCTCCCTCTCTGGAGGAAAGCTGTTTTGTGGCTGCTCTTTTCTCTCCTCTCCAGGCCTTGGCCTTTCCACAGAGCAGCCCCTCCTTCCTTCCATTTCCCTGGGTCGCCACTCTCTTTCGTAGGTGCACGGCGCCCCTCGCCCGCCTCACTGCAAACACAGCTGACAGAGGGCTGCTCACGTGCCACTCCACAGGGCCCCCAAATCTCTTTGAGTGTGTTGCAGAAGCAGAGAGTGTTGCGCAGAAAGTGGGGGTTTGTGTGTTTGAGGAGGGTGGTGTTATTCATCTTATTCCTCTTGACGGTCCCGCACGTCTGTCCGTTTTCAATTGTTTGGTTGGATTGTTCCCTTATAAAAAAAAAATCCCAAAACCCGTCACGTAATCTACTCTTATCTTTGCAAAACAAGTTAAATTGAGTAGCACGAGGCTTAAGAGTTAAATTTGCAGACGTTATCACATGTAAAGACCCTTAAGATTCCTGTTACTGCACATGCAGAAAGGTAGCGGCGCCCGTGCTGATGGAGCGCAGTTTGTATCCGGTGTGAAACAGACTCTCACTGAAAAATGTGGAATAGAATAAATGACTAAATGACTGATATCGCGAGGTTATTATTGACCTGTTCGTTCTAAGTAAAGTATGTTTCGCCTCCACACCTCTTGGAAAATCATTCTGTCCTTGGCTCTAATGCCGTTTTGCATTGCTCTCCTCTTTGGCTCCCTGTCCCATTTGTCACCGCGGCCCGTATTGCTCATTCTCACTGATCATCCTATCACAGTGCTATTTTTCATATTTCTCATATCCGCTCTCCTTATCTCTCTTCCAGCGCCTGGGCCAGACACGCAAAGCTAATACAGGCTCCTAATACGTGCACAGAATTCAGTGACCAAAGATCACAGTGGTGTGAAATACATATAGATTTCATACGTTATTCTGTGTTGCTTGTAATGGGATCGGGCCTATCCCATTTCCAATAACTCAGGAGATAACATGAAAGTACATATGGTTTATCAATGAGAGAGTGGAATTTCTAACAGGGCTCACAGACACAAAGTTACTCAACCCACACAAATTAGGACACTGGTGGAAATGGCCACCATTTATTATAGTGATTTGAATATCAGTTATTCACTGAGCACTTGACAATCAATTTGTGCTGGCTAAGTCGGAGGAAAAAAAAACAGACGCACGCTTAGATGAAAGTTGTTGCTCTAAGTGTGTGTTTCTTAGCACGTGTGTCTATGTAACAGTATATATGGCGTGACGGATGGATGAGCTGCTGTGGTTTTTGCTGGAGCGTCGTTGCTGGTATTCTAACCATGCTGTCTGTATGTTTAACTGCCCTGCTGGGGTTGCTCTTTCATAAAGACCCTCACTGGCTGCATCTATCTCCCCAGGTTAAAACAAACACAAATGCCCACCACCACAACCATGCAGACCCCCACCCCCCCACCCCACCCTTGCCTGCTTGGCCTGCCCTCCTCCTTTTCTCTGGCTCCAACAGCCCCGTCCAGGGGGCAATAAACTCGTTATCTCCCCCTCTCAGATCCTAATCTGACGGCCCGCCGCCCTGCACACTGCCAGGTGACCTGGGGTGGGGTAGGTTTGGGGAGGGGGTGAAGCTCTTTCTCCAGCTCTTGTAGCTCCAGCCCTCCTCCGCTCGCCTTTTAAATCCCTTCAGCTTTCCCTGC
Organism: Gymnapogon annona; assembly: GCA_029814585.1. Taxonomy (NCBI): domain Eukaryota; kingdom Metazoa; phylum Chordata; class Actinopteri; order Kurtiformes; family Apogonidae; genus Gymnapogon; species Gymnapogon annona. Next base: position 15,630,945 of record JAPTHA010000023.1, on the reverse strand, counting down.
CTGTCAGCAACATCTTAACCCCCACCTTCTGAAGCCCTCCCCTGCCTGGGGCTTGACGACCTCCTCCCTCCTCTCTCTCTCTCTCTCTCTCTCCCTCTGTCTCTCTCTCTCTGTGCCCCCTCCCTCCCCAAATTAATCCAGCTATTGATCACAGTAAAACTCTAAAGGCTGGGGCGGCTGCAGTCTCACTGGATGAGGTCTATTCAGGCCGCTGGCTGCACGAGGAAACACTGCTGATAAAGCTACAGCATGAGGCCTTCGTGTTTGTTCAGTGCTACTCTGGTCATTGTGGGATGGATGACAAGGACCAGTTCCAGTTGAGGACCAGATCCAAATTGACTGATCAATGTGAAACATCAGAGCCTCAGACATGATCCATACTTCTTATTTATGCCAATGTTCTGTCGGGATTGTCAGGATATGGTACCATAACAGTGTTTCCCAAAGGTTTGTTTTCTTCTCCCCAGTATTTAAAAATGATAAGCCCTTGCAGCTCATTTGATGATAATAGACCTTATGTATAAATCATGAAGAAAGTACTTTACTGAGAAAATGTTCCTGATCATTTTTAGTCTGAGCCTTTTTGGAAATGCATACATTTATACAAGCTCAATTTTATGCATGCATTACTAAAACCATACATGAAATGTGTTAAGTACTTGATAAATGAGACATAAATCTATTTACACAATGAAAGGCTTCCCGTTGAAACTTTCTTGAACAGCGGATTTATTTAGCACTCAAAAAGAAAACCTGCGAGCACAATAGACAATCCAAAAGGTGACTAAATGACACAACAAATCTGACAACAGCTTTCTTTGCGTCTGTAAAATATAACAACACATGCAATAGTACATGTCAGTGTCAGCAATGACATGAGCTACCAAAAGTACCTCGTGTTATTTTGGTGTTTTGCTTTTTCTTTTTTCTCCATAAGAAGTGTATCCAGAAAAAATAAATAAATCTATGCAAACAAACAGAATCAATAGTACTGCCATTTATTGATGGATTGACTGATTGACTATTAATAAAATCCTGTCCATCCCTTTCCTGATGATCAGTTGCTTCCATGTGATCCACTCTTTCTGTATCAGGAAAATATCAGTGCCATCTCAGACCTGTAATGTATGTGTTAAATGTAATGTAATCCTTGTACTGTAGGTGTGAGAGGGTGCTGCGTAGCCGTACAGTTGGTCTATGTATCAGCGAGGGAGTGGGGTTTCTGACAGTGGGGCTGATTTTGGCAGAATTCCAGTCATTCTTCACGTCTTTTTGAGGAATGCTTTAAGATACTCTGGTTATTGTTCTTTGCATGCAGGGTGAGGAGAGGCCCGCCAACATTTTACACTAAAGTAAAACCAGACAGATATTCGTAGACGTGCTGTATATAAGCCCTGACACCCCTTTGGCGTATTCCTCTTTTAAAATACATTCAAAATGTTGACATAACCTGACTATAGTTAGCGTGGTGTCCAGGGACCAGTTCATAATCCAGACCACCACCTGTGACAGGAACAATACTTATGTAATGTATGTTAGATGTGTATGACTGCTCAAGTCTGATTGAAACTTCCCAAAGATTCACACCCTTCCTTAATGACTCATGCTCAGACTGTGTTCGCTAATGGCTTGTTGAGTGATCGCGTGGGCGTTTCTGCGTTACCTTATGTGTGTGTGAGAGAGTGTGAGAGACAGGGTTTATTTGAATGTCAATACTGGAACGTTCATCAGAAGTAGCATCAGTGTGTCATCATATGCAAAAACTCCCATGGGGGGTTTCCATGGTGACCGCAATTTTTGGTGAACCGCCGGTCTTTTTCGTCGGCCAGTGGTGACACAGTCATCCTCTGTGCAACACGGAGCTCAGGCCGAGGCTGCAGTCCGCATCCAGGTCTTTGATGTAAAGAGCGAGGCGAGTTGTTTGGATGTTTGGGCTGGAGCTGGGACAGACGGGGGCAGAGTGTGATGGAGTGATTACTCTCCTCGCTGCTCTCCTGTCTGCCCTGGCATGAATGCCCCTCTTCATTCACCCTAAAAGGCACATTATTGGCCTGAGGAGAGTGGGATATCCTGGCCACTGACCCCAGAGTAGGGGTCAAGGGGAACAGGGGGGCAGATGAAAGGGAACATAATTATGGGCGAAAGACAAAAAGAAACCTTGTCTCCAAACAACTGTTTTGGTGGGAAGGGGGGGGGGAAGGGGTCTGGTTAAAGGGAATACAATTGAGATCAAGACATTTTCCCTGGCAAGTTATGTCCTTATCGCATCCCCTGCTCCATCATGTGAAGCCGAGGCCCAGCCCTGATTGGCAGAGCCGTGACTCTTATCTGATGACGATTGGCCGAGGCCCACAGGCACAGGAAGTGACAGCATGGTTCCCACAGTCCCACCCTTATGAGAAATAGTCTCTTTTCAGCTGATGGGAGATTCAAGATGTGTTTTTATATGTGCTAGGCCAGTGGACCCCAACCTTTTTTGAACCATGGATGAGTTTAATGTCTGACAATATTTTCACAGACTAGCCTTTAAGTTGTGGTGGATAAATACAACAAAATCAAAGCATATGACCGGTATAAAAACTGGTATTTAGTAAATATAAGAAGGGTGAATCCACTGTGTATGTAACTTTATTAGCAGTAACATCACACCAACAACATGAGTAACAGCCTCTCTACAACCAAAGACATTTGTTTTGTGTTCATTTTTCCAGCTTGGGGGTTTCAGTTTAGTGCTAATGTATTATGTGTTAGTGGTTAGAACAGCTGTTTTAAGAAAGTAGTGGATGTAGGTAACACGTGTGACCACGGCAACATCTGGACATGTGTCACTAAACACATGCAGCACAGAGAATCTGGTAGTTTTTCAAAATAATGCACCGTTCAAAATCCAATAATAAATAAAATAGAAACAATGTCATAAAATTATGTATTGTTTGAAGACCGGTACCGATTGACCCACAAACCGGTACCTGTCCGCATCCTGGGGGTTGGGGACCGCTGTTCCTGGTGACCCACATATCTATTAAAACTCATTTTTAAAGGATATTCAGTGATTTAAACACTATATTTACTATATGTGGGAAGTTTTTCTTGCACCCCTCAGAAGCTCTCGATCTTTGGCCCTCTGACATTACTGCATCTTCAGGGTCTCTGTTTGTCTGACCTAATATGCTTTAACAAGTCAAATGGCCATCTGACACAGTGTTTTTCCAATCATATACTCTAGGGAATCATCTTCTAGAAGAAGAAACTAGTCAGGCCCAAAATTGATTTTGTGCAAATTTTGTTGTTTCCTGTCTCATCTGACAAATTGGGCATAAGAGTGAAATCTGACTGTCAAAAGTAATGTTCGGGGCTTCTAACATATAAGTGTATATGTGACTCCGTCCATCTGTGGATCTGTTTTGAGGACATGAGCTGGTTTTGGGACAGTATTATTTCACCCTGGTGGTCTGGACTAGAGCACAGTTTGTTTTTTGTTTGAGAGCCAGAGAATATGGAAACATATGAGGAGTGAGGTGGTATTTTGTGTCATACAAGATCACGTTCTATTCTTTTGTAGATTTTATCTACATTAGTTGTACATTTTTCCCAATTATTTGTCATTTGCATCAGTGAACGTTTTTGCTGTCATGTTAACTGTAATTTTCTATAAAAGCCCATCAGAAAGGAATTGCTGAAGGTCTTTGGTCGAGTCATTTTCTCAGTCCAAATAGAGACTGAAGTGGATCAGCTGGTTGTGGGTGCTGGAGAACATTAGCCTCCTCATATTCATAGGAAGTTTTTAGTGAATATATTTATTGGATTTTTTTACAAAAAAGAAAAAAACAAATACATATATGACAACCATATGTACACAAACATTAGGTACAATAAGAAATAAGTACATAAAAGTCCTTCCGGATATGACAGAATGGTCTTAACAGAATTCAGCATATGATTGTGGAGCTGTAACGGGTATAATTATGCTTTCCCATTGTCATACAATATGAGTTAAATCTTTGTTCTTGATATATTGAATTAATCGATCCCACACTCTCTGAAATGTTTCTTGTTTATCTTTTAGAATATGTTTTTTTCCCAAACAGACATAAACATAGTTTACCCAAACATTGTAAACGTAAGGACACTTCTTTGAGCTAAGTGATAAGTTTTATTAAAATTACCCCTATTCAATAAACGGTCAAATTAATCCAAATGTATATTTTATATAACAAAACACGTCCTGTGTCGGCATATTATGTTCTGTCTAGGTGCTGTCCTCTGTCCTCTGCTTGCTTTTTTTTCTGAAATTGATATTTTGGATTTGTTACAGAGTCTTGACAGATAAGAACTGCCCTTATTATGAGGTCTTATTATGTTCCATGCTCACCTCATTTGCATACCTTGTGTCTTATTTGGACACTTTGTCAAGCATGACAAAACATTCTTGTTGCTCCAGTACCCTTGACATTTGTCAAACTGTCTGTGGGTATATTTGTAACATTTTTCTTTTGTCCCCACCCACGTTGTGTGAAGATCCAACCCGTACTCTGCCTCTGATTAACTCTAGGCCTAATATTGTTTTTAAAATAAGACTTGTTTCTATGTGTGACAACATGCCCTGTACTCATTCACTAACGATATCAAAACCTTGACATATATCAGTAATTAAAAATGCAGATGATTTCTTTCGGCTTTTTCCCTTCCGGGATCGCCACAGCGAATCCAATTCGTATATTTGATTTGGCGTCAGGAGTTTTTTTTTTTATGTTGGATGCCCTTCCTGACACAACCCACTGGACGCTTGGGAATACCGGGAATCAAACCTCCCCCCATATACACCAGCCTGGTGCCTTACCAACTGAGCTATCCAGCCAGGGGAGGAGTAACTGAAAATGCAGGTAATTGACCAAATAAAAATCTGTGGTAACCATTAATTACACCTGGAACTGAACCATGAAGGTACATGCACTGCGTGTTGAAGAGACTAGACTTAGACTTCCTTTATTGTCATTACACAGACACACACAATGAATCTGGTAACAAAATGTCATAGAATTGTCAGCTGATGGTACAAATAAATATGAAAATATAAAAGTGCACAGTTGATGTAGACGAATGTAACTGCAGTGCAAATGTGGCTACACACAGTCAATATAAATAATAAATAATCAAAATAAATGGACAAAGTAACAATGTAAATAGTACTACAAACAGTGAAAATACTGCAAATCAGTGTAAACAGTACTATAAACAGTACTGTTTACAGACTCCCTTCAGTTTTATTGGTTGAGTGTCTTTTGTCTGACACAGTACACTTCTTTAACACGAAATGGGCTGTTTTCTACATATTTCTGCATGTGCTCTAATAACACAAAGAAAAACGTCACAATCACAACTACTCTATCTATGTTGATGACTAGGTTATTCTGAATGTATAGTTTCACAGATTATGTATTTTTATAAGCATATGTTACGGCGCCACTCAGACAAAACGGCCCAAGAGCAGGTTATTAATTTTCAAAATAAATTTTATTTTTCCATTCTCAAAGAACATACAAATCTTAAAGTTATCAATTCAGATTCACTATTTTAGAAATAACAAAAAGCGCCGTTACAAAAACACGGGAATAGTATTAA
>JAPTHA010000023.1:15560014-15601703 GCA_029814585.1 Gymnapogon annona | reverse complement strand
GTGTGTGTGTGTGTGTGTGTGTGTGTGTGTGTGTGTGTGTGTGTGTGTGTGTGTGTGTGTGTGTGTGTGTGCATGTCAGTGACTTGGATCTACTGCCAGTATTCAGTATGGGGCTCGCAACATATAAGGAAGCTATTAAAAATACTTTACAGAGGCAGAGCATTTCATCACTATCAAATTAAAGGCATAATATTATGCTAACGTGGTGTTTCTTAGCAAATTGCCGAGCTGCTTTGACGAGACTCCAGAATCGGTGGACAAAGGATAGACACAGTGATGGACACAAAAAGAAACCCAATGTCTGTGTGGGGTTCTTTATCACAGAGCCTTAGTGATGCTGCCATATCTAATGGTCTCACTCCATTAATCACACAACTGCCTGCATGTGTGACTGAGGTCGCATGTTGGATGGCACTGGAAGTGTGTGTGTGAGACTTTATATGGCTGAGGTGGTAGTGTTTACCCAGTGCAGAAGCAGTGGTTGGCCGCAGGCCTGGTTTGCCTGGCCGTGATTGGCCACTGTGAAATGGCTCTGACAGAGGCAGCCCATTGCCCTCTTGACTGTAATTTCGAGAGAGAGTGTGTGTGTGTGTGTGTGTGTGTGTGTGTGTGTGTGTGTGTGTGTGTGTGTGTAGACAGTTGTGTTTGTGCAGGTGGGTTAAGTCTAAATTTATTTCACTTTCATCAACTGTGAGCTTTATGATCTGCTTTACTATCCGTGTCTTGATAAGGCATGGTGCATAGGGGACCTGGGTTTGATTCCCGATGAGTATCCAGTGGGTTGTGTCAGGAAGGGCATCCGATGTAAAAACTCCTGCCAAATCAAATATGTAAATTCAATTCGCTGTGGCGATCCTGGAAGGAAAAAAAGCCGAAAGAAATCATCATCACTATCCGTGTCTAAGTATAGATCCACAGACCCGCCTTAATTTGTTTTAGTTAAACGACACCACAAAGATCTTCGAACAGTGAAAGGAACAGTGTGCATGCAGCTAATGGCTGCAGAGGAGAGTGGGAGGGAGAAGGAGAGAATGGTAATAGGGTAGGAAAGGGGAAATGAATCAATGGAAGGCCCTGCGATCCAGGCTTATTCAGCAGGCCTCTCTCCCCTCGTCTGTCGTCTATTTTTTTTTTCCCTTTTCGTTCTTGAGCTCTTGATCACTTCTCTTTCCCTTCTCCACCACATTCCGCACAGTTTTGTCATCCTGCCAAGGAAACGAATCAGAGAGCCCTCTCTCCGTCGCCACACTTTTCCTTTGTCTCACTCTGCCTCGGTCCGTACATAGTTCGGTCTGCGCCCGACTGCCTCAGCACACTTCACTTTGACCTCTGCAGCCTATGATGTCACACCAGGAGCAAGGGGTTATCGGGAAATAACCCTGCGTCACACTCGCTCATGTCCAGCGAGTGCTTCTGCCGCTTAAAAGGTTGTTGTAAAACCTTTCATTCTTCCTTTCCAGCAGAGTGCTTCCCTTGTTTGGAGAAAGTGTCTCCTGTTTCAAGAAGTCTGTCCTGCCCTTTTAAAGAGTTTCAAAGTGGCTTCACGATTCCTTATTTTTCTTCCACTCTGATTTGATGCGGCTGTACGTGCCAGTTATCATGCGACCATGCTTGTTATTATGTACCAATAATTGAATGAAGCCATTTACATCACTAACTATTAATTAATTTTTGTGTTGTTTTCTTTTTTTCCCCCAGATCATCTCCAGTGAACCATGTCAGTGGTGAAATGTTTCAATCAGACTGTTAAATGGAATAATTCTATCAGTCAGTGTAGTCTTGTCTTATTTTTACATGGCTGATTAACCATGTTACCAGTTGTTTAACTGGCAGGGGTGGATTAGCTGGATTAGATGTGTATTTGCCTCTGTGTGTGTATGCCAATTAACTATGGCTTTGGAGGCTAAAAGTCAATCAGAGGCATACATGTCACACACAGAGAGAGAGAGAGAGAGAGAGAGAGAGAGAGAGAGAGAGAGAGAGAGAGAGAGAGACTCTATTTAACCGAGGAAAGAAATGTGTGATTATAGCTTCACCATGACCCATTGTCCCTCTTGCAAAAGAGACGTGTTAGAGATGATTATTGTTTAAAGCTATTCTTATTCACACATGTATGAGCGCATCAACCTCCCCACTTCAATACATGAATATATTGAGTATTGAGCCGGCACAATTTATGTAACGGTTCATTCTAAAGTGCCGGTATGTATATGATAAAACTTATTTGTTTTGAGTGTTTTGTGCTCTTTGCGTGGTGTTTTTTGTCTCTGATCCTGTCATGTGGGTTGGGCATGTAGTCTTGTAGTGTACAAATGTACCTATTAGAGTTATGAAAAATGTAAATAAAATTATATAATAGAAAATGTATTTGATAATACTGTATTTTGGATTCAGGGAATAAAGTTAATGTATAGAGCATGCAAATTTTCTTTTTGTTTTGTTTGTAGTATATAGTATGTTAGTCTGAGTTTGCATATTTTGGCTGGAAGAAAACATACATATTTTTTGCAATGGTCAGTCATCTCTATAAGACTCTATTATCCACAATAATTAAAATATACTTTTTGTTCCAAGTAGTGCATCCCTGGTCAGTGTACATGTGATTGTGTATATGCTTTCACATATGCATAAAAACATAATTTTACTATAATGCACTATTCTAATTCTCTTTTTCCAATGCATATGTCACACAGTCCTTTTTATCACATTATCAGATGCATTGGTGGTGAACTTGATCAACACAGTCCCTGTTTTTTTTCCTTCAGCCACTCCATGAAAAGCTGATGTTTCAGTATTCATGCCACCAGATTAAATGCATGTGCATGTCTTTTTTTTGAGCGGTCATTGCAAATTGTTGAGAAAAAAACTGCGAAACGACCATAGTGTTTGACACTTATTCCGTGGTCTGATGTATTCTTTGTAGCCTTAACTGCTCCGAGCAGCGTTGTGCTAGACGTGTCACTCTGCTGTCTTTTTCCAAGCTTATCAGAACAGATAGCCCTCAGATAGACACTCATACCCGCACATTCAGAGGCTCAGCTAGCCACAGCAGCTGATCAAACCGATGCAAGGACGCTATGACGAGGAGGACCGGGCCTTATCGTTTGTCGTCATGGTGATGGTCATGATGGAATGATGACAATCTTCTCTTGGTTGCATGTTTTTCTTACAGAATGGCACGATAGCTAAAGCAAACACCTGTGCAGGCATGTAAGCCGAGTCAATGCTCAGGTGTGTTAAGGAAAGCATGTTGCGACTGCAGTACTGTGTATCCATAACGGTGGTGGACGTGCCGTGCTGGACCATCCTCTCAACTATGGAGGCATAGCAAATGATCACACATGGTCATGCAAAAACCGCAGGGAAGTGAGTTTATTTTGCTCGCTCTTTTTTTTCCTTTTTTTTTTGACTCATCGTGTTCTCACCGCGGTGTCTTTTCTTTCCGACAAATATGACAGATGCATATCAAACTGTGCAGTCTGCTCAGGGGAGATAAGGACCAGTTAGGTGCTGGGGTTGCAACATCCCACCGAGCCAATGAGTGAGCACAACGCCCTTTCATAGCGATCCTCAACAGATAGTACTGCAGTGCATGCGTGAATGTGCATGTGTGATGCCACTGATAATTTCTGTCTCTGCTGAATTCTGGCATCTTCTATGCAATGGTTACGGGCCCGGGCACAATTCCTTGTTCAGTTTTATCAAAAGTGAAATACATTAGAGACAGCTGAAGAGCCGCTTGTCTTTATCAGTGAAAGTAAAGTTATGGATCAACTGCATGCGTGGACTGATCAGAGATATCAATTGGATAGCATTGATAATATTAAGCAGATTAGTAGAAGCTCCAAAATATGAGTAAAACAAAACTACATTTGAAACACTGTGATCAGCACTGGATTTCTTTTTAAATATCTAGATCAAAGGCCTCTGCATAAATTTCTTCACATTCACTATTTGCTGTTTTGGGCCCTAGAACTGACACTTTGATCTTTTTTATCTTTCTCCAAATACCCCTGTGTTCTTGTAATGATTTAATCATATTACACTCTTAGGAGATGAAGCACATTGTGTTTCATTACTGATACATTGTCCCTGTCGCATCTTCATAAAGTTGGCCTGTGTGTGTGTCCACATATCTCTATAAACCTGACAAGTGTTACATAAAACCAGAGATGTAACAACATTTAAAAAGACAGATAAACGCTGAACAATGTCGTCCAGGAATGCCCTCACCACGGAGCATTTGTGCATGAGTTAAAAGAAGAGCAGAACTGAAATGAGGCCCAGTAGGATGAAAGTTTCCGCAGCTATTATTTATGTTGTCTTTCACCTACAGTGGGTTTCATGCTTAAAATCTTGATGTACTTAAATGTAACAAAATATTAACTCAACAATAACCATAGGACTGTATCGGACAACAAATCTGGTGTTTCAATTTGAACATATGATTACCGTATTTTCACGACTATAAGGCACACTTAGATGATGATGATTTTTTTCGGCCTTTTCCCTTCCAGGGTCACCATAACAAATCCAATTCGCATATTTGATTTCACAGGAGTTTTTACGTCGGACGCCCTACCTGACACAACCCACTGGACGCTCATACCGGGGATCAAACCCGGGTCCCCTATGCACCAGCCCGGTGCTTTACCAACTGAGCTGTCCAACCGGGTTAAGTACAACAATAAGGCATACTTAAAAGCCTATAATTTTCTCAAAAATTGAGGGTGCGCCTTTTAACCAGGTGTGCCTTGTGTGTGCACTGAGCTCCAAAATCTGTAAAAGTGTTGTTGTGAGATTTTAGTAAATGCTGTGCTTGATTGACTATCGGACTATTTCCCGCCGACATCAGGACGTAAGAAGAATATTTACAACGTTTTCTCGCAAAGCGCCAACAGAGAATCAAAAGGAACGGACGCCTCCAAGGCAGACAGACCCGGGATGGTGCCGCACTCTCAACAAGTCAACAACAACGCCGAACAAGCCACTCATCTGCGGAACGAAGGAGATCCCGGAACTTGTGAGGAATGGATTGGTTGTTTGTCACTGCACGGGCCACACCAGCACTCTCCGAACAGTGACAAACAACCGATCCATTCCTCACAAGTTCCGCGATCTCCTTTGCTCCACAGATTTGGCGAGCCGCTCTGTACTGACAGCACCGCTGTCATTGAAGGATGACAGGTACGAACACAGCTGTAATCGTCGTGCTCCGAGAGGCATTTTGGTGCACTGACCCTGATCGGTCTGCGAATGAATAAGTGGTGTTTGGCGCTCTTTCCTGGACAATGGAACTCGCGTCCAATAATACGCTGCACCTTATGTATGGTTTAAGTACAGAAATAAACCACGGAATTGAGACTGCGCCCTATGACGCGGTGCGCCATATAGTGCGGAAAATACGGTATTTTTTAAATTAAACTAGCATGTTAACCCCTGGGGAACCATGGACTCTAGATCCTCTGATACAGTTCATTCCTTTCCTGGCTTTACTGTCTCTGTAAATTCTACTGGTATTTTCAGCTGAATAACCTCTCAGCTGACATGAAATTGGACACATAGCAACGCGGCCATATTGTTTATCTTTTGCTAGGTAACAGACTTCAATGATGATTTTGGGAATTCCTATTACAAGGCTATTGTATTCCTATCAACTTGCCATTTTTGCAACTTTCTTCCTTGACCAAAAATTCACGAGTATATATTGCCGGAGACACACAGAGTTCACTTCCGTTTTATAATATAGGATTTTTTTTTCTGACAATCACAAAGTCCACTGGCATGAGTTTGAGTGATGGGTGTGGCCACATTACATGCAACAGAGTCATTGAAACATGCAACCATGTCACCCGTGGTTCTACACTTGACAACTGTCATGCTGAGTTACTTATGCCATGGCTCCACTTTCATCCACTGGTTATTGTCCTTAAGCAGCAAAGTACACCTTCATATTCCTGAGTATATCACATGAAGCAGTGGTATTACAGAACAGTCCAGCTTCTCTCATCACTTCACCACCAGTGAACGTTGTCCTATGAATTCTCTTTCAAAGAAACCATCTAAGAAGAAAAGTATTTATGTCTTATCCACATTTGTAGCAGTCATCTGTGTTGGTTTCTATGTCTTTCATCTTGTTTCTGTCATGTACACTGAATAACAGAAAACACCGAATGCTGTACTTCTCTAAATCTCACTGATGGATCTCCCTCAGAAGATTGGAAACATCAGCTCTTTGCTGGTAGCCCTAGCAGCTATGCTTTCTTGTGGAGAAGGAGTTGGTTTATGAGAATGAAGCAGGTGAATTCAGGACAGCTACAGAGCTGGTCTGTCACTTAATCCACCGTACAAGAAAGACACCAACGTTAGCCTACAATAGAACAGCTGAACAGCTTGTGAGTCTGAGCAGGGCACGGCAGGTCTCTGTGGGCTTCTACTGTCCTCCACCGTCCTCTCGTTCTCTGTCTGGTCATTGGTCCCTGTGGGAGTGTCCAGAGGATCCATCCGGGGGTAGGCACCTGGGTCCCGTCCTCTTAGTCCTGGCCTTGAGCCAAGGTGCCCTTGACTCCCCCACTCATATGTTTCTCCAGTTACCTGCCAGAGAAAGCGAGTGAGGTGGGGTGGGGGCTGAGAATGGAGAAGGACATTATATGGGCGCGGAAGAGGATGGCAGGTCCAGACGCCCACTCCCCTGAGCCCTCCAAGGCATTAGTACTGTACTTGCCCCCCCTTGTGTGTCAATGGAAGCCTTGGGATGAATGGGCTCGTTTGTCCTCAGACAGTGGGGATGAATTTGTCTGTCAGAGCAGGTGAGCAGGGGAGAGCCTGAGCACTGCAGAGCACAGCATGAATAAGACCCGAACACTACCTGTCCCAGGTGAACGTCCTGAATGCTCTCTGTCCCAGGTGAGAGGAGACTGACCTCATTTTGAGGGTTGAGACGAGGGAGGGGTGCTCTGCATGTCCACACCCTGCCACTGACAGCTACTTTTTTAGCTGATTACACACTCAACTACCGGAACAAAGAACGTGCAAATGGAGCCGAATGGGAAAGCGGTCGGATGACTGATGCTAATTCATAATGGTCTTAGTTTGAATTGTGTGTAATTGAGGAGCTGATTGGGACAGGATTTTGTATTTGCTGCACGTCAGCAAGGATTTTGTACAAACAGGTGTATCCGGATACATTAGCATGGCAGTAACACCCCTCTTGGCTGAGTAAGGCAAGTGGGTATCAAGTTTGTGTGGGGATAATCATCAGGGAGTAAAACATACAAGTTGCAAAGGTCGGTAACCGTATGCATTCATAGACCTCTTTGATCTTAGTGTGATCTCTTCAGAAACCTTTTTACAACCACAAAACTGGCAGTTGGGTCTATCCCCAGCCACCACCGACTGATATGAAACACTCTCCCTGTGTCTTTCCCTTTTTCACTTCTCTACTCTCATATTTACACACCATTATGTTGTTGCTGGTGAGAAAGTAGTGCCACAAAAGGATTTTTTTAGTGTTAAAAAATCCTTCCCCACTGAGGACAACCTTTTTGAATGAGGTCTGCATTTTATTTCACACATTTCTTTAACGGTTGTCCTCTAAAATTGCCCCCATTTTCACAAGGACTCTATGGAAGTAGGAGATGTTGTATCTTGTATCTCAATGGGCGCTTCCTGAATAAATGAGGTTTGAATAAATGAACTATTTCCTCATCATACAACCTGTTCCGTTAAAAATAAGTCAGCGAATGTTAATCCCTCCATCCTAAATAAGTTTTAAAACACCAAAATAAAATGTCACGATTATGTCCTGTATTCTTTTTAAACCACAAGTATGTACTGACATTCCACTGAAAAAAAATGCTTTTCCATATTAGGAGGAGGTGACTGTGTTGATATCACATATACACAATCAAGGACTATATCACCAGAAAACTAAGTTCAGATCCTGTTTGTAGTAAATGTTTAGGTCTATTGCAGCAAAAGTATTTATGCAGGCTTTGTAAAAGATGGTGCTATCACTTAAATGTTACGAAACACACCTTTAGTCATTTTCTATCAACTCTTCGTTGAGTTTCTTTTACTAAACCCAGGATTGTTAACTTTTAAAGTGCTTAAATCTAACCATAAAAAGTTGAATATTACAGTCACAACTATCGCTACTCCAGATCAAGTTAATGATTCTTTAGGCAAAAAATATTACGTGGATGGCACATTATTAGTTACATTTGAACCTCATTTCTGAGAGATGAATTTGTTCGTAGTGTCTCATTCCATTTCCTGTCATCTTACAGTGTAACACTGATATTGCCATATATAGAAATGTCCTTGTTATGTATTTGTTGCTGAAACATATAAGATTATATGTATCTACCTTGCATGCCATATATAACAGCTCTTTATTTGAGCAATAGGGCCGCCAATGGGTTGAATCGTTATGCTCATCTCTGTTATGCATTTTTCCTTCATAGAAAAAGTGATTGATAGCCAAAAGTACTCGACAATTTCTTGACCAGTATGCACAGCAAAGCATGTAGCTGAAATAGCTGTGAACATATGGGAACTCATTGTATGAAACCTTGCACAGAATTACACTTAAATACAGTACCTCATAATCAATCTCCGTTGACCGTCTCTGTCAGACGTCTGTAGTCTTAATTGGTCTTAATAACACAACATAAGTATTTCCTGTTTGAACTTCTCACTTCCTGTTTTCTTTTTTTTCCCTCTGCTTTGAAAAGCTGCATCCTCACTCAAGCTTGGTATGCAGCTGCAGCTAGCTAGCAGCTCTTCGCTGTTTAGCCCCAAGAGTAGAAAAAAAGAGCACGGAGGACCCTGAGGTCATTGCATAGATGCAATGATGCAAGATCAAAACACATTTGGGCTTTCTGACTAAATACTGACATTTGAAGAGATCTTTGGCAAGATCTGGCAGGTCAGGATGGGGTGGCTTCCTGTCAACAGAGGTCATCAGTGATTATCTGTTGTCAGCTCTGCTTCGCTCAGTGTGACAGTATTTAGCGTCAAAGGTGCACAGATCACGTAGCGTCTTTGCGGTATGGTTGATTAATTTGAGAACTGTCAAATTTCGTCTGACGAGGTTTCCAGTGAATAGTGTCCTCCAGGTGGTTTACTGACTGCACCCACCTTTTTCCTGTCAGGTACTTTATGTGGGGTATTTCTATGAATTTCTCTTCATCCGTGAAAAGAGGAAGTTCATTTGTGGGTCTCTTCGTAGCAGCACGTACCGTGACTTACTAGCCATATTAACTGTTCAAACAGTCAAGGGCTTAGTTAATGCTTCATCATTGTTGAACGCGCCAAGTTCTCTTTTTGCTAAACATTGACTAACAACCACATTTCTGGTGGCAGTTTATGGCAGAAATAAAAGTCCCATGTTTGTATTCTCTAAATACTGTCCCGTCTAGAAGCTCTAATATCCTTCTAGGGGTCTGAGGAAGGAGGGATGCTTTTTTAGTTAGGCCCAGGCAAAGGTCAACCCCCCTCTTTGCAACACACACAAGGAGAGACCTGCATCTGAACTGCACTCCACTTCCTTTCATCTTTAACATCTCTTTCTCCCTAACTCAACTTTGTGAGGGGATGGTCGAGATACCTTTTGATTCTGCTAATTCAATTTGATAGAAAAACAAATACAATGGGGGAGTAGGAGACAAGAGGAGAGTGGGAGTAGCAGAGGGAATGGAGATGGGGTGGGGGGGGACTGGCGGGAGAAGAGACCGAGCGTTACATGGAGCTCAGAGAGGGAATGAGGGCGGCGGCAGTGGTGGTCGTAGTGGGGGAGGATGGCGAGGACAAACGGAAGAGCAGAGGGGTGAAAGAAAAGGAGATATTTTCAGGAGGAGTTGAAACATCCAGTTCCAGGTTGAAGTCGTAAACCTCTCTGTGCTCTGATCTAGGTGGCCACCATGTTCACCCCGCCGACTCGTCAGAGATCTTTCCCCTTTATGTCTTCCATGGAACAGCGCTCTGATAGTGAAGATAAGTAACATCGTATTTAATGGCTCTTTTCGTGTCACATAATTCAGGATGTGAGTTAGAAAGGGACGTCTTGTTTACTGTAGTTACTAGTCTAGTGAGGGTCACTGAGTGGCTTTGTGCCGAAACATCTGCTGAGACACAAACGCCACACGTTACAGACTATATGAATTCAACAAGGGGAAAATGAAGCAGTAGTGGTACATGCTGAAAACTGAAACACTTCACCAAGCATTAATTCTGGGTGTGCTAGTATGCATGTCATGCACGTTGTACCTAAAGTCTCTTTGGGCCTCGGCCTGCTTCTTTGGAACACACGCATGAGGAGTTGTATCACTCACATCAACCATGTGTGCTTTCTTGTACACATTCATGTTCATGTCGACATGCATGTGTACATTCAGGACAGGGGCTGCTTTGGGAGTTGCTGGCCTGGCAGACTGCTGTATTATTTTTAGGAGGGCTGCTCCTTCCCTCTGGAGGGCCTCATTGAAGAGTGCTGGCTCTCTCCGGCTCCCCCTCTCAGGCTCCGGGAGTTCGGCCAAGCCCGGCAAAGCAGGCAGCTCACTGGCTGCTGCTGCACACAACCCGCTGGAGCTGTGGCCTGTACACGGCCCAGCACCCACAGCACAGCGCTACACACAGATGGCTAGACTGCTTATTGGCAGTCGAGCATTACATTTTCACTGGTGTTCAGCAAGTGGATCATGGGGATCCCACCCCCACTCTGAAAACAGACACTCAGATGCAGCCCTCCAGTCATGTGTGTGTGTACAGCCAGTTAGTGTTGTGGGTGCTATGATGTAGCATAATAAACAAAACTGACAACATGGTTGCTCCGGCTGCACAACAGCCCCTTTATAAATCCCAGGATAAATATTATTTTCAAATTGCACTGAGAAACCCCGACATATTGACCTCTACAGCAATCCAGCAGATGTGAGCAGGGATGAGGGCTGAGGGAAGGGTAGTAGTCCACTTTTAGCTTTGGACCGTTTAATTGGATGGTTTGTGCTCTGGGCGTGTGAGGGCATGCTGAACTCAGTGATGATGACCTCAAATTGGCCCTAATCGAGTAGACTCATTAGTGGCTGGCTCTGTTTCTACAACCCCTTTTATTTTACTGTAATCGTCCAAATGGGGTGGGAGAAGGAGTGACCGACATAAAGAGAGCGAGAGAGAAAAGAGAATAAAAGACATATAATAAATCAGTGACCAGTGGAGATGAGAAGAAAGAAAAAGACAAACATAACAAAGAGAAAGAAAAAGCAGACAAGATGAGAAGGGAGAAACCAAGTCAACGCCTGCTTCCTGGCACTCTCAGCTGCGTGCACATCTGTGTGTGAAGGGTCTGAGCAGACCCCCACGTGTTTGCTCAGGTCGCCTGATTGCCTTTCCTTCCTCTTCTCTCTCCCACTAAAGACCCGCTGTCCTTCCTCTCACTCCAATCACCACGGCCAAGAGAAAGGTCTACTCCAGCAGACTGGCGGAGAGTGTGACCCCACTGAACCACACACACACACACAACTCTGCATTTGTCACATATCAAATATTTATTTGTTATTAAGTCTCTGGTGTACCTAGACCTTGCATTACATCAAATTAATTCAGTTAATTATATCATTTCTTTATGAGAACTGTGAGAATGTTTGATGTCTAAACGCTTTTATTTTTTTCTCAACACAAATTTGCTTATTTTTAATATATTTATTGTGAATTTTTCCCCTGTCATTGAGCATCAATTGCTTTATTTTATTTAAAATAATGTTCATTTTTGTAAGATCTAATGCACCCTAGCAACTAATGGTTTTGCTATTGCGGCTGTTGATTATCCACATATATGGTATATAGTATTATTTATTTATGGTTTTAAAAAAGGGTTGGAAAAAACATTTTGAATCAAGTTTAGTATTGAGTTCATGTGGAAACAAAAACTTCAAAATTGTTAAATGTCCACAACACACAAAAAACTGTTAGTTTTTTGCCACAATACCATCCTTTGCTAGAGATCTAAAAAGTGTCTGAGTGGATTATTTTATAAATAAATAAGAGTGTGAATTAAGGTTTGTTTGTTTTTTTATTTATGAGAGCATGAGGGTCTGTACATATGTATGACTGTGTGTGACTCTGGAGCCCTTCACTGGAGCCTGCTGTCTGCGTACAATGGTCCAGCCTGGGGCCTTAGCTCCACAAAGAGGCCTTCTCTTAAGAACACACCATCACAGATAGAGGAGCTTGACCAAAGCATTACCACGCTCAAGGGATCACAGAGCTTCCCTTGATACATCTGATATCACTTATGATTTTAATAACGAAGCACTCTTCATTAAATGAAAGGTCGGACTATCCTTAATGCAGTGTGTGTTCAAAAAATCAAGGGCAAAGTTAGCAAGCAGCGACAGATGTGACTTCAGTATTAAACTTTATTTCCTTTACTTTTGTGAGATGGAAAAATGATAAAAACGTACAGCTCAGGGACTTTTTTCGTCTAAGATAGGTCAGTGTTTTTCTTTACATAATAACCATGAAAATAAAATCATAACAGTTTCTATGTGTCTTTGACAAAAGCTTAAAACAGTGAAAATAAATTATTGTAGCAATAATTATAACATCAAATATAACAACAATAATAGCAATTAAGCATTTATAAACACTCTATTTACTGTGTCTTTTTTTTCCATAAATGTCCGTAATTAAAAACAGGTGGTGCGCTGTGGTGCTGTACAATCCAGCATATGAGGAGAGCACTGCTTTATGGGTACTGTAGTCTGACTGGTGTGTAACAGAAGCGGACAGATGCTGCAGCTGCCAGTCTTCAGACGTGGAGCGCTGTCCTCTGCAGAGACAGACAGCAACCGGGGGATGGGCAGGATGTATGTATCTGAGTCTATAACGAGACGGTCGTGAGGTGAAAACAATGGTTCTTTTAAAGACCTCTCATAAGTCTGCTTCTACAGGGTCAAGGAGAGGTGTGTACCAAAGTGACTTAGTAAAAATAAGCAAAAAAGAGTGACAAGCGTCTCCATTCACTCTGATCCTGCAAAGTCTCAGTCACCTAGGGGTTTTACGAACCCCCCTCACCACATTAGCTCTTCGGAGTCCAATGAAGTCCTGCTCTCGGCAGTGAGGTCAGGCACAGCGCGACCTTCAGCCATTCGGTCCAACCGAAAGCCTCTCCCCTCCAACCACTGTACATGACGCAAGAAGTCTGCTCAGCTTTCTACGTGATGTAGAGGCCATGTAGTGTTAATGGCGATGCGGTGGCTCCTACAGGCGGAGGCGTACTGGGTCTGAAGGGCCTCAGTGTGGCTCGGCCCAGACTGGCGAGCGATTGGAGTGGTGGGGGTGACCGAATGAAGGGTGAATGGGCGTGGGAGTAGGCAGCATGTGTCCCGAGTGGCTGAAGGGGGGCAGGTGACCCATGTGGGTCATGTGGCTAGTGAGGGCCGGAGCGCCAGCAAAGGGAGAGGCCTTGTCCTGCATACACTTGGATAGCTCGTCGAAGCCGTCGCCGGCTCGTTTGTTCCTCTTGGACTTGCTGGACATCTTGCGGTTGCGCGTCTGGATTCCTTCTTTCTTCATGGTCAGGGGTCTGTTGACCTGTGGACAACAGTACATTAACTCTCAAAGCAAACCAGACAAAAGCAGCAGTGGCATTGTTGCAAGTACATGAGCTTGTTTTCCAGTTCAGTTAAAACATCTACACAAACACAGACTGGGCTGTGCATCTCCAAAAATACAGATTTAACACACTGTCTTCATGGCGGGACGCACATTAGCGTATTCCACCAGTGTGAAATAAACCCTATAAATAATGAGCATCTGTTTTGCATATATAGCCCCATTATAAGGCAGGGCCGGGGCGGTGTTTTGCCCTTTGTCTAATTTCAAACCAAACAGAGCAGTCAATATGAATACATGAGGATGAGGGCCAGGCCGGAGCTGAAAGGACCAGTCTCAGACAAATCCTCATCAGTGTAACCGACGCCGTTACACTGAATGACAGTCCCACCCTGCAGCCTCTCCGGGGAGTAACGCCCCCATTGAAACGACCATAGATTAATAATAAAAAAAAAAAAAAAAAAAGAAGTAGACCGGTGGGTTCTGCCTGACAGGGTGAGCAGGCTTTACCGTTGTACTCTCAACGTTTTTTTTTTCCTGCTCCTAAATCGATAGAAGCTGTCCGCCCACTTGACCATTTAACGACCCCCCCCTCCGCCGCCCAAACACACACACACACCGTCACCCCCAGTTGCACACTACACACAACACTTTACGGATACTTACATTGTGAAGTTTAAAGTAAAGCCCGCAGGCATTACACACCGGGTCTCCGTTCCCGTTGCGCCTCCAGAGGGTGGTGGTGGTGGTCTGGCAATTTGCACAGCAGGTGCCTGCACGTCTAGCAGCGGACTGGAGGAAGCAGAAGGAAGAAGAAAAAAAAGTAATGAATAAAAGGTCAGCGCGGACAACACACCGGGTATCACATGGATATTTACGCAAACTTCATCGTTTTACACGTGGGAAGCTTATTTCTTCGAGGCCTGGATGAGGACGTATGAGAGTGAAACGACGTGGAATACAATAGATGTACTCGTGGATTTTCTTGAGGTTTCAATTTTGGCCGCGGAACCACGTGCAGAAAAGCATCACAAGCAACGACACCCAGACTGGAGAACTGACTTCTCTATCAAATCAATTGTGGGTTAATGTCGTCTATAAAGTACAAGGCTGATCACATTTTCTCATTTGTGCACTAAGATATGGAGACATTGGACAGCCTGTCTGTGTGCGCGCCTGCTCAAAAAAATAATCATACGTAATGAATACGATCATCTAAGTATGCCGGTATTAACGGGTCATAATGCAGGCCTTGTGTAATAAACTTCTTCGTTTTTTTTCTGATCCACTGGAAAACGAGGCCGCAAGTCGTGTAAGAGCCGGTGTCCTGTCCCCGGCTCTGCGCTCCTGCGTCCATTACGGATCAATTCTTCACACATAATAAGAAACATTAGCTTTACATGCAAGAACCCCGGGGCTCTTTGTTTTGCAACATCCAGGTTTTTCTTTTAATTAATTTCAGATGGACCCCGCCGTTGACCCAGAGAGACCCCCACCCCCTCCAAAAAAAAAAAAAAAAAAACACGGACATTTTAAAGCGGAATAACAACAACACGCAAACCCTTTCGTTGGCCTGTGGCGCAAAAAAAAGTTGCGTTTGGTTTTGGAACCGCTGCGCACCGAGAATGACAAAACAAAGTGAAGAATATAAATCCATTTATTTTCTTATCCCCGCCCCTCGCAGGCTGTCCCCTTCACACACACTGGCTCCTCCAGTGTTGTGATAATCTCTTTACAGTATATGTCAGTCTGGACAGAGAATGCAGCGCGCTGGTTGAAGGCGGAAACAGCCGGGAGTCTGACTTCCTTATCTGGGTCGGGCAGATATCCGGATAGGAAACAACTGGATGCCCCTTTGAACACAACTCTGAAAAACACTTGAGCTGAAAATGCAAACGCTGTAGCCACATGGCCGAGCCAGTGGAAAATGGAATGGAGGAGGAACGATGAGGACCAAAACCCCAAAGTTGTTTTTTTTTAACTTGCATATTTCATAGTAGTTATATCATTGGCTCTTGTGACATATAAGTCTTTCTTTTTTTTTTTTTTGGTAAGTGTAATTACCAGCTTATGATAATGAAGACCATCAGACGTGGACTATAACCTCCTCCATCATAATTAGCCTGAGAAAATTAAAAAGCCAAGACCTTGTATTAATAAAGTGAAGAGATTAAAGTAACTTTTTTTTATCATTTACTTAGACAGTAAAGTCTCTCTTTTTTGTGTGTCCTCTATCAGCAGCATCTTTATTTGTGACTAGCCGTTTTTTTGTTTTGTTTTTTTATTAAGCCGAAGCAACAGGAAAAAAATGTCATTCGCACGCCACAAAATAATTTTACATCGATTATTTAAATGGAAACTGAAAAAGGAGAAAACCACACAGTATTTACAAATTCTTGAAAAGGATTCACCCTTAAAAATATTAACACTGATGAATAACAAACCTATCCACATTACTTTTTTCTTTCATTCTTTCTTTCTTTTTTTAAGAGACAAAAAATACACAGTAACAATGTGGAGGTTTTGTCACCCGGCATCACCAGGAATGTTGTGTCCATGCTGCTTCTCATTTACTCCAGCATGGTGTTAACTGAAGCAGCATGGGCATTGGTATCAGTAACAGTATCAGAAGTACCAGCAATAATGATAGCAGGAACAATGGCAATAGTAGCAGTATTGTAACAGGCCATGAAGGCGGATCATTGGGGGGTGAGAGGGACAAACAATTCCAGGAAGATCATAGGGAAAATATAACTTTCCTGGAATTGTGTTGCCGGCATCTGCTTTGTGCTCATATTTGGGTGCCTTCTCTCCGAGAGAAGTGTTAAGAGAGCGAGAGGAGCGGGACTCACCAGTCTCCGTTTGGGCTTTATAAGTGGTCTGTTCTGGCCGTTCATCTTGTGGTACAGTCCACAGGCGTTGCACAGGTAGTGGCCGGTACCATCCCGTCGCCACAAAGGGGTGGAGGTGGCACCGCAGTTTACACATTCACGGCCCTCTGCATATAGTTCAAGAGAAGGAGACAGGAAGAAAATTTATATAATTAAAAAATTCACCTTAAGGCCACAAGCAATATATATATGTAACAGCTGTCTAATGTGACCAGGCAACCATGAGGACCGAACGCCCCAGGTCGGCCTGTAATACGAAGTCAAAATCTGTCTTATGGTGATTCACGTGGTGACAGTGTCCACAGTGCAGGTGCAGCGAGTGTGCATGGCAGCCATGGACACAGACACCTCTATGTAAACCGATCCAGAGTAGGCAGGCCAGAGACAGCCAAAACATGTCCAGAGGTGCCCAACAAAGAATGAGACACACCATCAAATTAGGACTACATTATTCATCAACTCAGTGGGCACCCATGAGAGGAAACATAAGTGTGTGGTGCTGGTATTAAATGTGCCAGACAGTGTTGCAGCCTTTGATGAACAGCCAGCTGTTCTTCTAAAACTGTTGGAATGGTTCATGGAGGAACAACATTTGACTAGTTTTGTACTATACCTTCACTTAAAACAGACTGCACGTGCACCTTCGTGCTAACAGAACCTGTTTTTGTTTGCGGGTTCTCCCATGTAGGTTTGACTGACTTCAAACAGCCTGTTGCTAAACCGACCGATTCATTTAATTCAAGTATCCATCTCTCCCCAGAGCATCATCTCATTATTCCTCTTATAATGCAAGCGACACCCAAAGTCCCACCCTTGCTCTACAATGGAATCTGACCTGAGCAGAAGCTATGTTCCTTTTGAAATGCATCTCGCTGTTTTTTTTTTTTTGTACCTCCCTTCCCCTCTTCTTAAGTATTTCGCAAGTCCAGTAACCGCAATAAAGCAAGGTCATTTACACTTTAAATATTCATCAACTGTAAGCTTTTGCAATGTTCCGCAGACAAAACAGGAAGCCGAAAGTCTCATCTGAAAAGGTAGAGCAGAGAGGAGTAGGAGCAAATTCTGGTTGGAGGCCATTTAATAGGACGCCTCAGTACTGTAAGGTATATGTGCTGACAGCTGAAATGTCATTGTGGCATTTTGTACAACAATCAATCACCATTACTGGCACTGGACACAAGCTTTGATAGATAAGAGTGGTTTTTAATGCCGTAGCTGATATGTTTGTGTTACTGATTCGACGGCAGCCTGGCCAGCTTCTTTTAAATGTCACAGTATAGCATTTCTCTGCTCCAAACTCACATTCAGGCACATTATCAGGCTGGTGAGCATTCCCCAGGTGTGTTAAAACACAACCGGACACAATGGACGACAATATTTATAATGACTTGGGTACATTTTGGAGCAGCTTGTTAAACAGTCCAGTCGGGCCCTTGTTACTTTTTTTTGTCCGTGAATTCAAAGTACAACAGCTGGAACAATGTAGGGAAATTACAGAGCCATTACCAGTTGTTTTTCAAATGTCTGCGCATTAATGTCAGCGAAAAAGTACCGAGCTATATCGTACTCCCAACACTCAGTGGTATATTGAATCAGGTGCTTGCCCAGACAGTCACATAAGTAGTCTGCGGTTCATTATAAATAATTTGACTGGAGTAAAAAGGGAAAACAATTATGAGCGTTTTTAATCAGGATTACTCCAGTCTTCAAACAGAGATGATTTTATAGTGTTATTAAATATGCTGTGGAGGAGTAAGAGGAGCAGGTCTGGCTGTGGACTCGGTTGCCTCCATGTCACGTCAGTGCAATGGGCCAAGGCCATGCTTAAAAACACAAACAGCAGGGCTCTGTCCTGGGCTTTGTTAGTTCTGGGGACGGTGGTGGGCGGGGTGGACGTCGTGATTTGTTCACTTGGACGTATACAGGATATGGCAGGAGCCAGGTCGTCGTGACTCCTTCATTTTAACGCGCAAATAAAGGCCACATTTAAAAGAAAACAATGTCGCAGCACGACGACAGAGAAGAAGACGAAGAGTCACAGAAAGACCCCGACTCAAACTACGCGTCAGGGCGACGTTTAAAATATACGCATAATTTATTTTTTTCTCCAGGGTTTGCAGTGTTTATCTCTAAAAATCGCCCCCCCCTTTTTTACTCGAAAAATCAGTAAACTGTTTTCATAAATTTTACTCTTACTCCTCCTTAAACACTTTTAATCATCCACACAACGATCCAAGACGATCAGTAATTGTTGACCTCGATTCTTAGGTGAATGCTTTTATGTGTGATGGGACAAAGATAAAACTTGTATTGACAGTTGGAGAGAGAACAACAGCTCCATATGGAAATTATCAGATTTTTTTTTCTCAAGTTTTCGTCTAAAGCGACAGGTCTACGCTTTTAAAAACAGGAAAAAAAGAAACGATGTCTGCGTTAGGGATTTTGAGAAGTGCGGGATATAGGCTTTGTAAATTAATGTAATAAATAATAAAACAAACTGGAAATTTACAGTGACATTCATATATTTTCCTCTAAATTATACGTTTGTTGTGTGATAATTCTTGTAACATTACATTGAGATAAACGTGTATATATTTAGCACGGATGGAATAAACCCTGACATTAAATTAGGCCTCAACGGTTGTGTCAACAGGAGGAAGAGAAACTGTTGAGGCTCACCTGAGCTCGACCTGGCTTTGCTTTTGCATTTGGGCGTAAAGCTGGAGGAAGACCCTCCGAGCAGACCCCCGTGGTGGAACAGGCTGCCGCTGTAGTCGTGGGGTGTGGGCAGGGGGTACGCGGGGTAGGTCGGTATGGGGTGGTGCGTGGCCGGGCCCTGGCTGTTCATGGAGGCCAGGCCGCTGCGTAACGGGCTACAGCTCTCCATTTTCATGCCGTCCGCCAGCGGCACCTGGTACTTGATCGACTCCTTCTCGTCCATCCTCGCCGTGGTGGAGGTCGGGGACGTGGGCCCGGGGTCCGGAGACACGTCCTTCGGTGGAGTAGGGGGGAAGCTATAAAGGTGCGGGCTGGAGTGGGACGCCGGAGTGAGGGACGACACCGGGGCCGTTCCCGTGGTGCTGCTGCAGGGGTAGCCGGAGCCGGATGGGTGCAGGCCGGGTTTGCTGAAGTGGCTGACCGCCCATGCGTTGTGGTGGTGCGCGGCGGACAGGGCTGCTTTCCCCGGGTCCAGCCAGGGAATACCGGGGCTGTGGATGAGATGCGGTCGGCAAACCTGGTTCCCGGTGAGACGAGCTGTAATCCAAAATAATCAGTTTAATTCTAGTTTTGGGTCGAACGCTTCAGTCAACACAGAAATCTTGACATTTTTTCCTCACCTTTTAAATGCGCAGAATTATTTAAGTCCGACATTGAGTTTTTTCAGTTCCAGTGGCGATCAGATATTAATCAAGTAACCTTATTTAAACTCATTCGTTTGTTCTCACAGTTTTCCACAGGCCTCCATGTAGCCTCAAGTTTCAGCCAGGGGAAAACAAACAAATACAACGGCCTGTCTGTCGCAAAAACACGCACAAAAGGATCTACTGGCCAGGACAATATATTCAGCTGCAGCACTCGGTCTAAAGATTGTTATTAGTAATTTTGCGGTTTTTATTTTATATCCGGGAAGTGCCTCTCTCTCCCCCTCTCTCTCTCTCTCCCTCCAGAAACCCCTGCCCCAACAGAGAGGGGTTAAATGACATACTTCCCTTTCCTCTTGCTGTCATTTGCTAGAAATTCCTTTTATGTTTATGACTTGGCTCCACAATGACAAAGGGGAATTGTTTTTTTAATACTGCACATTGCACGAATCGTTAAACAGGTACATGTTTTTGTTGCGTGCGTAATAACTCCATCTGGACAAATCCAAACCATCCCATTTATATTTGTTTCTTCCACAGATTTTATTAGTACAAAATTCACCTTTATAAATACTTAAACAATAGAATTTACCCTATCATACCAGGTCGAGTAAATGTATTCTAATCACGGCTGGAAATCCTTCTCAAAGTGTCTGCGTAAACTTCGGTACGTCTTACCGTGCGCTTGGCTGTATGTGACCCTTGCCCTGGAGTTGGTGTAGTAGGGGTTCCCTTGAGAGTCCAAGTGGTTCAGAAACATGTCAACTTCATCCTGGGGCAGTAAAGGCGCCATGGGCTCCATGTAGTTGTGGCTCAGACTGTGGTGGTGAGAGTCTGGGTGCTGGCCGTTCAGCACTGCGTGATGGTGCGCCATCCACCGAGACTGATCCGCCGCTGCGACCTCCATGGCTGAGCTCTCCTTTCTCTCTCTGAACGTGGTTCACTTTTTGGTCTTTTTCCTCCAAAAATGGAAGATAAATCGTCCGCGTAATGTATAGTTCCTGGGCTGTGAAAGTCTCAGCTGCGTTTATTAACTTAACCGATAGAATCCTTAAGTAACTCGATCTCCCCCTTTTCTCCTCACTGAT
Source organism: Gymnapogon annona (assembly GCA_029814585.1). Lineage (NCBI taxonomy): Eukaryota > Metazoa > Chordata > Actinopteri > Kurtiformes > Apogonidae > Gymnapogon > Gymnapogon annona. Next base: position 15,580,748 of record JAPTHA010000023.1, on the reverse strand, counting down.
ACCTGCAATGACACGAAAACAAAATATTAATTTATACACATAGTGACAGCTTCACCGACTCCTCTTTTTCTCCCCGCGTAGTTGACATTTCAGTTAAACTCAAGCATAGAATAAACTTTGAACAGTTTGCGCTCCTGTCGCTGAGGGAAAACAAACTGGCACAGCTGTTTGAAAAACGCATCCCGTCTCCGCGAACACAAATACAAGTCAAATTTCCTTCGGATACCTGTTGCAGCTTCAATCAGCTGACGGCAAACACAGCTTGGATGTGTAAAACCTCTTGATCCGTGCAGTGTTCGGGCTCATTAATGAGATGTGGCGCAGACTGATGCGGCTGGCGCCAGTAAATTCCCATATCAAGCCACACGGGGGCGGGGCCTCGGTTTAAGCCAATCAGGTCAAGCCTACCACAATTGGCTCGCCGCATCCCCGTTCTCCTTCTTTTCAATTTCCATTTTTCTGCACCGAAAAACTAAAAGACTTATCAATCAGCGATGTAATTTCTCGGGGGTCTTTCTCTCTCTTGAAGCTCACACAGAATGAGCTGCCGGACGCTGATAAATCTGCTTTTTAGCGGCAGTTTCAGACTTAGGGACGGGCGTTTAACGTGCAGGGAAAATCATTCTATATTATGAGTATACAGTATTAGATTTTAATTTGGCATTTCGAAAGAGCAATAATTTACGGTCTTTACCTTCCTAAAAATCCTCTGCAGAATATTCTTTACATTATGAGATTTTTTTGGGGTGGTCTTCTATTGTCACACTTACTTGCAAAGTGGGTCCTTTAATCCAATTTGCAGATTGCATTTTATAACAATAACTGTTCGTGTTGTTTTTCTCAGGCTGCTGTTATGTAAATAAACAACATTTTCAGCACTTCTAAAACCAACAGAGGAGGAGTCGATTTATGACCCCCAAATTGGCCCCATTGTTTTCAGCGCCTGATTGTCTTTAATTAGTAGCACAGCATTCCTTACGTGAAAACACCGGTTTTGTCTCGGGGACAACCCAATCAGACAAAGTTTGCATACTAATGGCGCCTCTTTCTTACTCGGTGGCTACAGGGATGGCCACCAGGCCCCCAAACCGGTTGGTGATCAGTACCTTATGCTAAAACACACACACACAATACCAATCACGCCAACTAAAGGAGTTTAGGCTTCTTTTAATTTCTTATTTATTTTATGCACCATGTGAACTATTGTTTTTGTTGTTTTTTGTTTGTTTGTTTGTTTTTTTGGGGGGGGTGTGATTTCGTCACCGAGCTGTCAGGTCTGTCTTGTGAATCAAGAGACGTTACAGGACTAAATTATAATTATAATAAATTGTTCCTTGTAAATAATTCAAAGAATAATTCTAAAAAGACATGGACTCTTATAGAATGTGTTTTCTTTTTGTTTTATGTCAATATTGAATTAAATGCGTGACAGTGCTTTCATGAAGTGATAAACCCGTGCGCGTAAATACTGGTGCGTAAAAGATTACAAGCAGAGCGCGCTGGCGCTTGAGCGTTTCTGTGATTGACGCGGAATAATTGGAGGTTGGTCGGAGCCTGGACTGTCCGCCGCGCCGACGCCGGAGCATGACGTCACGCGAATCACGGTTTTTTATGGGGGGGGTTGTCAGGCGTCAAACCTACCTTACCTGGACAAAGAAAAAAGTCATAACTCTGCGACCGTTAATGCGACAACGAAGCTCTGATCTGATGCCGTAAAATGTTACGAAAGTGTGTGTGAGTGTATGTCAGTCATCGGTCATTAAATCACCGGCCTTCTGCCAAAGGGGGTCCTGAGTTGATGAGCTCAGCCTTTGAGCTTGTCAACTCCTAAAGTCAACAAATTAGTGCATGTGGGGCAGCAGAGGGCTGGATACCTGAATAACTAGCATTCCATAGTGAAAGGGGGAAAAAGAGCTTCAGGTGAAGTGTTAGTATATAAAAGATTCGTCCACACTTATAATACAATCAAAACAATAATGAGTCATCCAGCCAATGACAGATAATATAAACAATCAATAGGTTTCCTGAGCATAATTTGACTGTGTCTACTGCTGAATTTCCTGTATGTGCTTTTTGTTTATCAAATTCTTAATTTTTTTGTCAGTTTGTGGTATAAATATCTTTATGTAAAGTAAATATGAAATTCAGACAATACAATGTAGCAAGATCTGAAGGGATTCTGTGTACTCTGTTATTTTTGTGTCTATGGGTAGTGTTTTTTTTTTCTTCAACTGCTCTCGTGTTTCTGAAGTCTGGGTTTTCATACATATTGGAGGGTGGCGGCAGATTTCCTGCCTATGCAGAACTTGGATGGGTGATCAGTGATTGTGAGCATAGCAGTGAAAGGATTTTTTTTTCCTTTTCCCCCTCAACATGTCACTAGCCTGCAGCAGTCAGTGGTCTGTCTTCATGTGATGTGTTCTGGCTGTGCTTTAACCACCGGGCCTGGAAGAACGGGTCAGGCTCAGGCTCTAGCTTCTGCTGCAGCATGCTCATTGTTGTTTGCATGTTTGCCAAATGGATTACTCAGCAGGATTTAGCCCTCTGTAATTTATACCTTCATTAATCCCATTTGTATCTACGCTGGAACAAAAGATGCGAGAGGGTGACGGAGGGTTAGGGGAGAGAGGGTGGGGGGGGGGAGTGATGTAGCCTTCTCTCTGCCTTTCTCAAGGACACAGCAGTATTGTTTCACACAAGGATGCTATCCTAAACTGGAGAACACTATCCCTCCCACAACACCATTCTGAGTCGGGCGAGAAACTGTGAGCAACAACTGTATCGCTGTGCAGCCACAGTGGCTAATGAACAACAAGATTATCATTCCGATCCATGCTGTTATTAAATGGGATTGGCTTTATCTACCTGTTTGTTCCCATTGGGCACGGTCATCCATCATTATCCAGGGTGTAGGTGTGTGTGACTGTGTGTGCATTGGCCTGTGTGTGTGTGTGTGTGTGTGTGTGTGCACGCGTACATATAGGCTGTGTGTTCGTAGGGAGTGTGAAGAGCCACTGTGGGGCTTGTGAAGATAAGCAGAGCCAGAAAGAAGAGAATGACACAAACCAGCTGAAGCATTATTGTCCCCTTTACTCACGGCTAATTAGATCGAGGCAGGACACTGGGGGCCTTTTTAGACACAAGCACCCAGACACAAGACCATATAGTGGCTGAGACAGGGGCCTGCATGCTGCTGTGAGTGCAGCACTGACTCCCATTTAGGCATTTTGAGCTCAGAGTAATAACATTTAACATTTTGGAATGGACTTAGGCATTAAGCAACAACTGCACACAAAACGAAAAGAACAGTGGCAAAAAAAAACAAAAACAAAAAACAAACAGGATGGTTGAACCAAAGCCTCCATTAAGTTGCTGTCAATTTGTGAAGTTTTCTCTCTTGTAGCACAGCCCTGTTGGGGTCTTTCAACTAAGAAGTCTCAGAGATAATGCAACAACTTATTAAGAGGGTGCATTGGAAAAACCATCAAGAAGCAGTTATTCTTTTTTCTGGTTAATTCATCCCTGAAGCATTTCATCCATGAGAAAAAAACACTGATTCTAGACTTTTGTATGAGCTAATTTCTCTTATCCACACCTCTGTAGCTATGTGTTAATTTGGCTGTATGTGCACGCACACGCACGCACACACGCACGCACACACACACACACACACACACACACACACACACACACACACACACACACACTGCATGAGCGCATTTTAAAACCAGTGCGGAAGAACAGGTAAAGACACAGAGGTGTATGCGGGGAAGGTGAAATGTACTGAGTGCAGCCGCTGCCTGTGGAGAGCAGCTCCCTGTCTCTGCTGCACCATTGTACTGGTGTGACTGCTCTTTCTGCTGCTGATGAAAGAGGATTGTTCAAGTGATTGTGCATTTTAAAGCGTGTCAATTGAATACTTTGTCACCGCTAATATCACGCTGATGATACACTAATCCATTTCGTGATCGAGGCTTTTTTTAAACTCCAGGAATAGAGCACCTTGCCCACGGCAGACATGAATACTCTATATTATAACTGATGATCTGATTGCAACTTACGTGAAAGCTGTGAAGTATTCGATATTTTTCATGCTTGTAAAAAAAAGAAATAATTTCCAACAACAATATTATTATTGGTTGAAGTCTCATTTTTTTTGTACAAACGAGGATCTATTTTGATTTTACGTTGAATTAGACAATTGTGTGTTTCCTATTCGGCGAGGATAAATGGATAAGCACGTCGAACAACAATAAACAGATCCAGTGGAATAAAAGTAGCTTAATGTTCACACCGAAAGATTACAGTTTACAGCAACTGAATAAACCGTGTGCCGCAAACGCGATTTCATAGCGGTTTGGCACTTAAATGTTTGACGTCTACGTAGGTGTAAGTATCCAGATAAATAAAACATGAACAGAAAACAATTAAGACGAACAGTGCAAAGAAAAATAAACATCTTTCCTTTTTTTTACTACAACAAAACAACGATCATGAATACATAATATTTCCCTGTTGATTAAACCTCAATATTAAAAGGCGTATACGTAATCATTCAGAATAATAACGGGGTTTTAAATGAGCACCTTTAATTTTCTTACCTGTTTTAGTCTTGTGGTTGTCTGTGCAGACTCTTGAGTCAACGCAGAGAGAGTGTCTCCATCGCGTTTCCACAAAATGCAAAGACCAAAAAAAAGGAGGGGGGGGGGTGCAAAAACAAACGATGGTTGTGTCAACGAGTCCTACCGGGACAGCGGTTGTTTTAAAGATGCTGTCGCGAACAGCCGGTGTGTCTTCCAGGGACTGTTGTGTGTCTTTCAGGGACTGTTGTGTGTCTTATCACGTCGCGCAGAGAGCTGTGTGTGTGTGTGTGTGTGTGTGTGTGTGTGTAGCGTGTCTGTGTGCGCGTGGCTCTGTCTGCTCCCTCCTCTCTCGCTCTATCCAAACCTCTCTGAATATGAGCAAAAAAAAAAAAAAACAACTTCTGTGGCTGTATGAGAAGCTGCAGCCACATAGCAACGTAACGGCACGTCAGCCTGTCTTCCGGTTCCCGGTTATAGACGCAGACTGGACAGTAAAAGCATGTAACCGGTCTCCAGAGATGATCACTGGTGTTTATCTTCTATTAAAGTCAATGTCTCTCATGTGCAAAAACAAAACATGCGCCTTTTGACACACAGCCATAGAGTGTTCTGTTATCTTTGGTGTCCTTTATTATTTAATGCACATTTACACGGTGGTGTCATGAGTTGCATATTTTCACTCTGTGATGCAGGTAAAATAAGTGTTTCACTGGGACACGAGTGGATATAGGAACGTTTATTCGTGTGTAAGTATGTCCAAATTAAAAAAACCCCAAAAACTTCAGCTGCTTTGATGACAAACAGGAGCTCACCGGTGTGTTTGTCATCTTATTCATTTCAACCACAATTTTATTTTTGATGTGACTTTCCACACTAATTGACTTAACTGAGATTTTCCTGCCTGACTCTGACCCCCTAGATCTCCCCCGCCCACTGCCTTAAATGTGTTAAAGAATAAAGAAAATATGCTTTCCTTCATACGGGTCCTCCTCCCTCCTCTTTTTCTGTTCTTTTTTGTGCTTTATATCCCCACGCAGCAACAACTTTGTAAAACATGCAAAGCCCCTGAAATCTCCTGCACGCGACCTGGGCTCGTGCGTGGCGCTTGAGCCGGGCAGGTGCAAGCGCGAGGACCTCTGCAACTCGGGGCTCGTGCTCCCCAGAGTGTACCCACTCACATAAAGAGCAGAAAGAAAATAAAAGAAGGGGGGAAAAACAAAAATGAAGAAAAAGAAACGACAGAATTAAGAGTTTGTATTTTAACTACGAGTAAAGGAAACGTCAAACTAAATATTGGCAAGTTGGTATAGAGTTCACGAAAATCAAATTGTTTTTAAAAATATTCTACCAACACTTTCTTTAACAGGACGGTTTGATTTGTAAAATAAAAGTAGTTATTTTATGTCGAGAAAAAGTTAGCAGAGGCCCAGAAATCAGACTTTTTGTCAAAATGGGTAATGGCCGTGTTGTTGGTGAAGGTGAAATTATATAACAGAAGATACATAATAGGCGAATACTTGGAAAAACGTATTATTTGGATTTTGTTTAATATTGCTATTTTCCCAGCATAATATTTGAGCCTATACCTTTTATTAAATAGTTTCAATCTGCCTGAAGGTAATTATAGTGCCGTTAATAACAGACGAGATAAAGGTATCTATCATTATTTTTATTATTCTAATTATAATAATTCTTATTATGCCACTTGACTCAATCGATTAATTGTTTAGGAGCAGTATAGTTGTGCCTATACTTGCAGTTGTTTTGTTAATCAATTTTCTGCATGTTCTGCACGAGACTGTGTGTGTTTGCGTGCATGATTTTCGTCAGGAAGGATATTATATGCACACTGCATTAGATGCCAGGGCCCTTCTCCTTCTGATTATTACCAGGGGTAATATTTCATCGGCAGTACGCAATCTTTGTTCTCTGTGAAGATAATAAATGGCCTAATCGTTATCTGCAAACTGCTGGGGGTGTCAGCACCGACCGAGGCTGGAAGCGGGGTCCAAAGTGCTGCTGAATAAATTGGTGTTCCTTATCTCTCACTCCCAGATTATCGCCGCCTTTTCAAACTTGCACAACAAATACATTCAATGCATCTAATGCATCATTTGTGGGGAGGGGGGAGATCCCGCAGGTTGATAGAGACAGATAGGCGCAGGGAATGAGAAATATTTACACGTTTTACTCGTTGCAGCGGTACAGCCAATATAAGCTGCGTTTGGCATTAGGGCGAGTTTATTGGCCAGACCATTGGTACACACACTTTACATATCAATACAAGCTATATTAAACATACATCACTGTGATATGATGCTTATCTGTCTGATTAGTCCCATCGACTGCTTTGGATAGAGATAGAAGAGTCATTTTGGGGTTTTTTTTTCACTTAGACGCCATTTGAAAATGCATTTGAAGCATAGAAAAATAACATTTAGATTTATTTGAGACAATACCGGAACACATCTGACGTGATTAAGATGCGCATTTTTTTTCCAAGTCGGTTTTAATACTTCTCACGTTGCCCCCAGCGTTTACTTCGGGTTTCAATTTCAAAGCCACCTATCTTTTTATTTATGTATTTATTTATTTATTAAATATTGTTTCCTCCAAATTAAGTAAATAATTTAGTTGACTTTCAGTGCAGGGCTGGTACGGTTTGCAGTGATCAGGCCTGTTCCTCTGCACAGCAACACCCGGGCCTCACATTAGGCCTGGTTTATCATTCAAACTGTGCTGTAGGGCCATTTGGCTCATATCTGCGATCGGTTTTTATGTGTTTTTATTATAAGACCTACTAAATTTTTATAATTGATGTCAGGAAAGTGCAGTTTAATTTAACGAATAATGAAACTAGTGTGCGCCCTCATTCACTTTTCACGGCTGACCTTTTCCTATGTGTTCTAAAATGGACTTCATAATTTCAACATGCCGGGAAATTATGCTGTAGGTCAAACGTAGAAGGGGAGAAAAACACGTATATAATTGAGCAGGAGATATAATGCAGTATTTATGAGTGACACTTACGACAGAAAAAAGAAAACATTTTCCAATAGACACAGACACAGACACACAAGCACGCATTCCCCTTTTAATACCGTGGCATCTCCACCGGCCCCGGTGCTCTGATGGTCTCCTAGACAACTGAGATAACGGTGCAGCAGTTTTCCATATCGGTCCCGGAGTCTATTATAGCTCGGGATTAGCTCTCTTTCCGAAAAGGTCATGCACAAAGTCACCAAACCTGCGTTTTTTTCCCACCACATATGCCCCCCATTGCGCCAAGGCACATTCATAAAAATGCGCGTGCCATTTCACCTAATGTCATTAGACTAATATCGTTGCGCGTTTCGCCGCGTGTACAAACCGGTAATATAAATGAGACCCATCTGAAGAGACAGTGGAGCCCAAGATTGTGAGGCGGAGAGTTTGCAGGATGGAAACGTGCAAGACTGGGAGATCCACTGTTATGGAGCGACCCCTGGCGTCGAGATCCCGCAGCAGCAGTCTTATATGTGCGTGTGTGTCAGTGCTACAAAAGGTTGGATATGTGTGAATGTCCGTGTGTGATAATGTAAAAAAATGGTTTATTAACCAAGCAGGATAATAGGAGGAGGGCACTAAAGTGCAGCTGAATGTTCCAGCTGGGATTCCCGGTGGCTGGACAGGAAGCTCAAGGAGGTCAGACAGGAAGTGTGTTTTCAGGCAGGGCCAGCTTTGGGCGCAAAGAGAGAGGGGAATGTTTCCTGTTGGCTCTCTCCATATGTTTAGACACCTCGCTAATACTCGCTGCCCCCTCTTCCTCAGTCATACCTACCACAAAGTGCATATCAATATGTAAATGTTCCAGGTAGCATCTTGTACTTGTTTGTGTGTGTTGTGTGTCTGTGTGTGTGTTGGAAAGCTATTAAAGTACAGTGGTGAGCCAGGACAGTAGATCATGTACTCAGGGGAGGATTGTGTCACAGGATGCAGATGTCACCACATGAAGTGAAACTTCCTGCCCATCAAAGCAACCAGTGCCAGTTTAATGGACTGACGATCAGCAGCCTGCAGCAGGCCGAAAGAACGGGCCGATGGAAACTAAGCAAGAAAATTCAAGGGGTGGTGGTGATGGGATGGTGAGGGTGTGTGTGTGTGTGTGTGTGTGTGTGTGTGTGTGTGTGGGGGGGGGGGATGGAAGGGGGGGAGGGAGCAAATGGGCAGGGAGATTGTAGGTAGAGATGTGATGGATTGATATGTGGATTGCAAGAGGAAAAATCTCTTTGTCTCTTCTGAGCTCAGTGGACAATCAAAGTTTCCTATCAGCTCTGGAGTAGGGGAAATTGGCTGCCCTGGGAAGGAGAGGGCCACTCTCACAGCCAATGGGAAGTGCCCCTGTCACTCTAATCAGGTCCAATAGCGAAAGTAGGAAATGTGTGTGTGTGTGTGTGTGTAAGAGAGAGAGAGAGAGTGTGTGTGTACACACTCAGAGAAGAGTGCTTTTTAACAGAGAGCGGCTTTGTTTCACTCGCCTTCATGTGATCTGTGATGATACAAAGTCTGAAGTAGCGTTGGACTTTCATCTGCTGCTTATCCTCTGTGCTGAGGGACATGTATGAGCCACACGGGCACAATTTTTTGGCAAAAACTTGTCCTGAGAGGCATGACCGTCAGTGCTTTGATGGAGCGCCATGTGGCAGAGATCACTGGGTCTTAGTGGGAGCTGTGGACAGTTGCACACAAGGGCAGCAAGGGAAGAGGATTACTGTCTCATTGATACAAATCCATACAGAGAGGGAGGTTGACATCAACGGATGTAGGAAACACACAACAACATAAGCGTTGACGAGAGATAAAGAAATACAGCTACGGACTTTGATGCTGGCATATAAAAAAATAGTATTGTATTTAGATTTTTCATTCGACAATATTACAGTTATATTCATGCACTACAAGATGACATTCACAACCCACAATGACAGGATCAGAGGCAACAGACAAAACAAAACAAAAAACAACAAAAAAATGCATGAATAACTGAACTGCATGAGTCACTTTTTTTCCTCAGCGCAGTCCATCCTGCTCTGCCTCCATCCTCACCTCCATGCCAGACAAAAATGCATCTCTCTGCACCCGGAGTCCAATCCCCTGTTTGAAGTCCCATCTTCGTCTACACTGTCCTTCCCCTCCTCCGTTTGTCCAACCATCTTATCTGTCAGCCCTGTGCATCCACGCCTCCTGCAGCTGCAACCACGGCCACAGACGCCTTCATTGTCCTCCTCTTCCTCGCCCTCACGCTTCTGCACCCGGCCTGATCACACCTGCCACCTGTGCAGGACGCAGGGCCTGAGCCGCAAGGCCTTTCATCCGTCCCTCACCTCAGCCTTCAGAGCCTCTCATCCCCTCATCCCAGCACCCTGTCACTAAAGAATGGTCGGTGCGGAGGGTCGGCCGGGACCGAGTAGGACACAGAGCTGCTGTTGTAAAGGCAGTGTGTGTGTGTGTGTTTTAAGCAGAGGAAGTAATGCCGGCGAAGCGCATTTCAGAGCAAGTTTGGAGTTTAGATGTAACTCATATTTCTTCATTTCAATGACATCCTTTTATGACCGGGTTGGACGGATTGAGTGAACTGCATGAGTGCGTGTTGCGAGGAGCGTGGGCCCCGAGTGTGTGTGTGTGCATAATAACATGCTGACAGTGAGGGTGGTGGCTCTGTCTCAGTGATTTATGACAGTGTGCTGTGAAGGGTCTTCTGAGCAGGATATTGTTCCCTGACTGGTGACTTCTGCCTCTCTCTCTTTCTCCCTCTTTTTGTGTGTGTGTGCGTGTGTCTATTTCAGAGCAAGAAAGATTAAGAGGGAGAGTGCTGCAGGTGAGCCCTCAATGTAATCAATCACCACCACGTCACAGGGCTCGGGGCTTGTGGATTACCCCTTCAACCGATACCTGGTTTGACTCCACATTTTCTGCATATTCATTATTTCTGGCAGATAAAGAAAGAACACACTCTGCATTATTACTATACTTCAGGAAAGGAAGATAATAATCATCTTCATGCCTGAGGAGAAGGTGGTTGTGGAGGGTGTGAGGGCTGGGGTGGAGGTGGAGGTGGGGGGCACCATGACAGCTCAACCACATGGCCCAACCAGTCCGAACACCCTGCACAAACCCCCTCATCCACCTCAAAACACACACGCTCGTACACACACACACGGTTTGCCACATCAGGATACAGTGCTGCACATGAATTCCGGTTTAAACAGTATTCAGCGTGGCTCACGCCAACAGATAAACCGCAGTCCTTCTTCAACCAGTAATCACATCCTGGGCCAGTGCATGGGCCTGGAACTGAAAAGCCAGGCCCCCGTTTCACGAAGCACCTCCACCACACGAGAAAAAGTCACTCTCAGTGGTGAAACAGCCACATGGAAGAGCAAACGCATCAACAACACATTGTGCGATGACAACATCAGCCTCAGGTCAGGTTTTATTCAGCGATGCCCTCTACTGAACCAGTCAATAAGTGTCTAAATAAATAACTGTCTAAAACAGCAATTTATACATTTTTCCATTGCCTCTGCAACACATTTGGGGAGAGGGAGGGGTTCAACATGTCATCTGCATCACAATGATTCAGATATGGAAATTCCATGTTTTGGCTCCTATGATCTTTATCTAATCCATGTTTTGTTTTTTTTGCTGTTTTTTCAAAGGTAGACTGGTTAAAATCCCCAATTCAGGTACAGACTTTTCAAGATAATCAAATCTAGGTTATCTGTACGTGCTTAAACATCTTCATATATACACGTTACAGTGTGGACTGTGACCTATGTATGTAAAGAACAACAGTAAGAATTCCCAGCATGAGAGAGTGAGGGTCTGTGTGGACGTGCAATGCAAGAAAACAAAACACTTTGACTGACTGATGATTACATAATATCTACCCTTTTACAGTACTTTTGAACAGCAGCAAAACTTAACAGAAACCTTTTTCACCTGTTGAGATTCATTGTAATATTAATGGTCCAAAATATATTTTTAATCAAATAAAACAATTAAAATAATCATACCGTCTAAGCTCACCACAGGTATAGGAAAGATTCAGTGTATATTAAATGTATTTATTTTCATTTAAAGTCCTTATTTCTGGTTGATATTAACAGGTACTTGAAAGATTATTGAATTTGTACTTCATTATTTGTACCCAAAGGTTTAAAGAGTAGGACAATGTTTACCATTTTTATTTTACGAAACAAATTAAGTGCAAAATCTTAACATTTATGCTACAAAATAAAAATGTATTATTTGACTAAGTTAATGCTGTTCGTAGATTTGATTTCATCCTCCTAATGGGATCAGAGAATCATGGTTAAGATTCTGATGAAAATTGAGAATATTTATTTCACCTGTTCAATAACCAACATCTACTATTTGATGCTATTCTATCAATTTACGTCTGACCATCTTCCTCCAGATGACGGGAGAGACCTCGTCACATCAAATCGTTGTGTCCAGACATGACCTCAGCACTTTGTGTGACAGACACTGACGCTGAGTTGGACGTGTTGGAGCGGCAGCGTTGGGCCCACTGTTATGGTCAGAGTTGTTGTGAGAATGAGACTCGTCGTCTTTCTGAACACTCTCTGCTTCAAATCTCCACTCGAGTACAAACACCCAAACAAAAATCCCATTGTGTAGCCTTTCAGCAGCACTGAGCATCAGCGCTAACAGACATTGTCTTTCCTTTCCCCTGCCGTGAATTTGCAGAATGAATATTGTATAGCACATACAATATGTTAACATTATCATTGTGAGGGGAACGGGGCCTGTTTTTATGAGGCAGGAAGTGACCTGCCAAGACCCCTGATGACCTCAGAGGGAAAGCACAGACCTCAGCTTGACCCGGTCACTTTTTCCTGGTCGAGGCAGGTTGTCTGCTGTGAGGAGAGGCCAGTAGGTGGGGTGGCCCTGTGTCAAGGAATGCAACAATGTGCTGGAAATTCCCTCTGTGGTGTGAATTTAATGGTGTAAAAACGCTCTTTTTTCTGTAAAGGACACATTCATTCATCTATATTTATTCAATAGCTTTATTTTAGGCCAAAAAAGTGCATACTCTCCTAAAATCTTTAAGTGAATATAATCCTAGAATAAATGGTGGTTGAAATAATAGCGACACCCTGTGGTTGAAGGTAGGAACAGTTTACAGGTTGCAGATAATGAAGATTGTATGCGACACAACTGTAACAAGCATTCCAAATGAAGTCATTGTTTCTCAAAGTTTTATTTCAAATTTCCCATGCTGTTGCCCGTTGTACAAATACTTGTTTAATTTCCAATGTCTTTTCTCACATACAAATTAATCTCAAGTGTTAACTAATCTCATGTTCCAAACAAAGGAAAAAAAAAACAAAACAAAACAAATAGAAAATGTAGAAAAGATTTTCACAGAGCATAACTGGCCCACCAAATTTGGAAAAAGGGGATCGGACCTTCACATCGAAACACAGGAAAAGTAAAAAAAAACAAGAGTTGCATGTGCAATAGAGATCAGATTAGAAAAAAGGTGAAGTACTCCTCATACTTGGAAGGTAATTCAACCCTAGAATATGGGCTGTGAGTAAAAGACATGAGACTGAAACATTTGGGCCCCTTCAGTTACTCATTTGATAACAAAACCCTGAACTTAAAAAAAAAGAAACAGTCCATATTTGAACGTATTAACGACAGAACTGTGAAAGTGTGACAAAGTCTTAGGTACAGCTGAACAAACTCTTAGACAAAACAAATGATTTCGGATACACAGTGACCTCAAGTTTATCACAAAGGCACAAGTGTTTGGATAAACTCATCGCTACTGTGAGATGAGATGCTAATTGTTCACGTCTGAATGTGTAAGCCTTTCATGTCACGTTTCCTTTAATATTCAAACATACGCATGGTCAGTTGTATGTCAGTGCTGTAGCAGATGTGGTTGTGATGCAGGAGCTGTTTAGAGGGCGTCCAGCAGACTGTCGATGCGGCTCACCAGCTCCTGTCTCTTGCTGGTCAGGTTCTTCTCGCTCTCGATGTAAGCCTCCTTCTTGACTTTTCCTGCCACCAGCCTTTCCGCTTCCTGACAGGAGCGACACACCAACTCCTTCACCTGGCTGTCCAGCTTCTGCACTTCCCCGACCTGAGAGCACGCAGAGCATACGTCATCTCACTCAAATCCCACTCAATCACATCACTTCAGTCTGCACGGTCACACGCTTGTCCTCGCTCACCTTATCGGCCAAATCGGAGCCCTCGGCCTTAAGGCGGGCCTGCAGCGAGCTGATTTCATTGGTCAGGGTGCGGTGGTCAGCCTCTAGAGTCTTGCGGCCGCTGTTGAGTGCTCCCGTGTCACGTGACTGCTTGTAGCGGTTCACCACCTCGTCCATGTGGCGGTACAGACCCAGGCGCTTGTTGACCAGAGTCAGTACCTGCTCCGTGATGGATGCCACCTTCATACGCACCTCAGCAGCGGGGTCCTGATTCATCAAGAATGAATGCAATACATTGTGAGTCAGTTATGTCATCTCTATGCAATCATTACTGAAGCAAAATTAGTGACAAATACGTCGAGAATCATGTCACTATATCCAATATGCACATCTGTCCTGAAATTTAACATCTTCTCTGTGGTCTAGTGGTTAGGATTTGTTGCTGCTGTTGCCATGATCTGGGTTGAATTCCCAGTCAGGTTTAAATTGTTTTCCTCAATATCCTGAGGGCTTTATCTAAAGCATGAATGTAGTTCTATCTAAACTAAAAATGTATAAATGTACACTGAGGTTTGTAAAGGCGTAGAAAGAGTTGTTAGTTCCTACATAAAAATAACAACATGCACGTTTTTTAAATGTCAGACCTGGCATTAACAAGTATATCAAGCAACTGAGCCAGATTAGGTTTGAGACTCACATTGAATTATGTTTACAGAACACTACAATATAAAGCCAGCCACTTGAAAAATAAACGTTTACAATGTTTTCAGTTATAGATGAGCTAGTTCGTGAGAGATTTGATCACATGCACTGAAGACGTAAGATGTGAGCAGGTGTGTTGAGCGTGTCCCCATTTGGAATCAGATTACTCCGGACATCACATATTCATGAACAGGCTTACTGATTCTAAATACACATTTGCAGATTCACAAATGTCAGTAAGCAGTTTAGGACAACAGAAAAAACAAAAGGAAAATGTGGCCTCGTTTCAATAAGTAAAGGAGCGTCATACCTTTGTAATTGCAAAGTCCAGGCGCACATAGATAATGACGGTGAAAAAGAGTATGTAGAAGGCCCCAACGACCAGGAGAGGCTCTTGAAGCATCAGGATCTTATTGAAGTTATAATGAACCTAGTGACACAAAACATCAGCAATTAAGATTCTGTTACCTCAACATTGCCAGAAATCGATGAATCCCAAGAACTCATGTAAAAAGACCCTTCAGTATCTATATCCAGAGATCAGAATAAACTGTTTTGAAACAATATGTTAACATTACATGGAATCCAATCTAGTTGCAACATGGTGAAAATCAACAGAATGAATAGATTTGCTTAGTTCCTGTGTGTATTTAAATGGTGACTACGCATTTATGTAAAACATTAGGGTAAGAACAGATTTCAGTTCTACCCAATACACATACCGATACATAATTTAACTTTGGGTTTAAACTTGGATTTTTTTTGACAAAGGGGGAAAGGATTCGAGTTGTGGATGAGCTGATAACAAATGACTCCACCAATCTTGGATCAGCAACTGTAATGTATAAATACATGTGTTCACTTTTTCCCGTATTGAAAATAATCCAGTCATATTGTGTCCGTTTTACTTTCCAGACCAAACTCTGTCATTTTCTTACCACAACATCCTGAATGTGTTGCTCCACCAGGTTGTTCTTAGTGGCAACCAGCACTGGGCGGCCAAAGGTGTCCAGGTAAGTGTAATGCAGCTGGTTTGGCATACGGTCAATGTTGTATGGTGTATCCATATTGATGTGTCTGTAATACAAGAATAGTTAGCCTTGTGTACTTACAACTGTATACATAAGCCTACTATGGAGGTGTGTGAGTAGACACTGACCTGGCACCCTCAGGTAAGATGATTTTCACTGTGAGCGAGTCGATGACCTGGTCATCATAAACATGGTCAACAAGTCTCATCTTCAGTGCGTACTGGTCACCTGGGAGACAAAACGAGGTAGCACTTAGCAACCGTGCCTGTGATGCCATGATTACCAATGGACAGGTTACCGATTATTCCAACTAAGCCATTTGTACTTAAAATTGTAATAAAAAAAAAAAAAAAGATGAGCTTGTGGCATATGGTAATCATACGGTTTTATATGGTTATACTGTTGTTGTTTTTGTGGAACTCTACACCAGTGGTTTCCTACCTTGTTACTTAAACAGACCGGTTTAATGTTGGACAATATTTTCACAGACTGCGGTGGCGGACAAATACATCAAAATGAAACAATATGACCGCTTAAATACACACAAATTTAATAGTGAAGTAAGACGTCTGAGATTGGTTCAGATCTTAATAACGGAGCAGGACTTAGGGGGTGTGAGGTCAGCACATATCTCTGTGACTCATGCGGTTCACTTATTCATGTGTTTGTTTTGCTTGTTGTCTGTTGTCTCCGACCTTGCCACTGTGGGTCAGGAATGTTGTCTTGTGGTGTATGAATGTAACTAATCTTGCCTAATGAAAAAAAACAAACAATACGACCAACATAAAAACTGGTAATTACTAAATATAATAATAAGGGCGAATGCACTGTGTATGTAACAATAAAGTTACATACACAGCAGCAGCATCACAACAACATAACATGACCAACAGCCTCTCTACAATCAAAGAAACCAAACAAAGACTTTTGCTTTTTGTTAATTTTTCCAACTTGGGGGTTTCAATTTAGCTAATGTTAATGTATTATGTGTTAGTGCTTAGAACAGCAGTTTTAAGAAGGTAGTGGATGTAGGTAACACGTGTGACCAAGGCAGCGCTTGGACATGTGTGAAGACTGAGTCATTGACAGATGTGGAAAAGAATCTGGTAGTTTTTCAAAATAAAATATCATTCAGTATCCGGTAATACATAAAATGGAAATAGTGCAAGTTGTGTATTCTTTCTGTATGGCTCGGTACCTGTCCACGGCCCGGGTTTGAGGACCACTGCTCTACACCATGGTTTACGCGCATCAACTTACCCAGGGTGTAAAGGTACTCGTAGCTAGGCAGATTATAGCCGATGATGTAATGGGTCTTCCAGCCTCCAAACAGGGGGAAGCGAGGCCTCACCTCCACCTCCACAGAGTCATCCAAAACCTGCAGATGTGAGGTGGAGATGTTTCCAATCTCGTCCCTGTAGTAGACATCCTGGGCTGAGGCGGGAAGGATAGTCTGTTGAAGAGAAATGATAACAATCATCATAATCATGGCATAATTGTATCAAAGATGGCGCCCTCCTAGTGGCTGCCTGTTACAGCAGCTCCATAACTTTGTCCTACCTTTAAGTTTTTCTGCCCAACTCTTGTGGTCATGTTAAATGGACATGTTAAAAGACGTTTACATTTCCACTGTTAGCGGTTAGCAGCTGAGAGCGCTATGCTAATGGAGGCTGTGGAACCTTTCATTGCCGTTTTTCTCTCCGAAGGACGCATTCAGCCCCTCAGTATCGTAATCATGTATACTGTCTTTGTGCTCCATGTTGTGCAGGATTTCAGTTTGTTGTGTATCTGTTATGCTCTGTTCTTTTTTCTACTCTTTGTATTAAGCTGCTGTTTTGAAATTTCCCCTCTGGGGACTAATAAAGGCATTCAATTCAATAATCACTCAGACCTTATCCTGTACAAGTCAGATTTGTGTGAAACAGCACCTTAAAGGATTTGACAGAGGAGATGCCACTGTCTGACTGGCGCTGGTAATCGTAACGTGAAAAAGGCCCCTTGAGGACGGCCCCCGTGTGTCTCAAGTCGATGGTCTCCTCCACAGCGATGTTACCCCAGTGAGACACCTCAATGGTGCGAGTGATGCTGCTGATTGTGAGGAACGGTGAGTTGTTTTCGTAATGGATCTTCATTGTATCCTAAACAGTAGAGACCAAAAAAAGAAATCTTTTAAATATCTTTTTGCTTGGTTAAGAAATCAGGATCGTTAAGTCTCCTCAGATGTTTACCTCACTAAATGGAGCGACATCACGGAAGGGTCCGTATTCAATGATCTCGTCGCTCTTGCTTGGATTTCCCAACTTGGTGTAGCTCTCTATGGTTTTGGAGGCCAGTCGGACACGTGTGGTCTGGCTGCGGGTGGGGTACGGGGAGTACAAGTAATGGTTTCCCTGGAACACCACCAGCTGGCGCTCAGCCTGGGTGATGTGACTTGGGAAGGGCTTTAGAACATGGCTGAATGTCATCTCCACCTTCACCTTCAGCTGAGCGCCAGCTGCCAAACTGGAAGCCAGCTGGACTTTGTAAAACTCTCCACTGCAAGAGAGAAGATCAGAGAGTACAGAGAGCATGAGCACGGATGAGCTCAGCTGTGAGGAAGCTAAGGCTGTAGAATATATGATCAGCACAAACAACAGAATGGAAGCTGACTTCACTACGCTTGTTTAGTAGGTAGGTCAGTGAAAGTGATTTTTTTCCAGCACTGATACCCAGTAATCAATGAAGTTTGTAAACAATATACATTTGGAGTACAAATGAGACAAAATAGAAATGCTCCATCATCGTTTTTACTGTGATTCATTAGGACCATCTTCTTGTTTACAGAGGTTGGAGTTTTATTTCATACCTGCGGCCCTGAATTGTCGTCTGCTGGAGTTTAAGAGAGCCATCGTCCTCTTCATCACCTTTTACCTATAAAATATCACAAATAGTCTATCAACATATGATTCAGATTCATCACAGCAAAACATAAAAATGTGGTACTGAAGTGCATAATAATCCATTGAATTTGTATGTGAAGCAAAGTATCATATCAGTAAAGATTTATAATAAGGGCACAAGTAACTGCACATTACAAATCCCACATACTCATAATGAAATAATGAACAAGTCTCTCTAACTTAGTGGTTAGTTAGCCTTACTAGTTTTGTCAACGTGGAAAGGTTAAGTCATACGGATATTACTTTGCCATATTTTATGATAAAAAGTCTGTCATCCCAAAGACAAAGGGGTTGCTTTGAACGAAGTTTGACAAGCAATGCTTGCAACCCCAGTTTCTTTATTGAGCTCCTTTTAATTATTTTCATAATTGTGTTTCTTCTGACACCTTGAGTCAAGTTGTAACATACATGGCTTTTGCTATAAGTATAAGGTGTGGGATGGGTACTATATACTAGACTAGTGTCATTTAAATAGTTACACAGTTGTGTGCCCCTGGAGAAAATAACCTAATAGATGTCAAAAATAAGTAGGATGTTTTGAAGATATGGAACCCTTTATAAACTACATGGG
This sequence comes from Gymnapogon annona, assembly GCA_029814585.1. Lineage (NCBI taxonomy): Eukaryota > Metazoa > Chordata > Actinopteri > Kurtiformes > Apogonidae > Gymnapogon > Gymnapogon annona. Next base: position 15,561,695 of record JAPTHA010000023.1, on the reverse strand, counting down.
AAATTTACCCGATTCATTCAGCTCTATATACCCAAACAGGGCTTACAGGACTTAGGAGGTCAGAGGTCAAAATATGTCCCACTGTGACTCATGTAGTTCACTAATTTCTGCGTTTTATTATTTTTGTTTTATTATTTTTAGTTATGTTTGTTCTGCTTCATTTGCTGTCTTTGATCCTGCTATTGTGGGTCAGGAGTGTTGTATTGTGGTCTATGAATGTAACTGTAATACTGTCTAATGAATATTGTAATACTGTCTAATGTTCCTCCTATAGAGAAGATAAACAGAATCACTTTGTTAAATTAATGTGTGAGATCATTTAACGTTAATTCATGGTCAACTTAATGTGAAAAAAAACAAAACTCTATATTGACTTGATCGTGGCGAGTATAATTTATATGTCGTCGTGAAGACTAATGCATTAGTTGAACACTACTTAGATGTGCGATTTGTACTCATAAAGTGTTGCCGTTCAGAACGGTTTCATTCATTCCTGTGAGTGGGGCAGGCCCGTGCGCAGTCACACACGGAAGTGAACTGCCCATCGCATACGTGTCGTTCGGTCACTGACAGAGCATGCAACGCTGCGGAAGTCCAAAAGCTGCAGTTGCCCACATTCATAACAATTATGAATAAATATACGCTGTATTTAATGTCATATGGTGTGGTTTTGCTCTTAAAAGTAAACTATGTTTTGTACAAACATAACCTGATGCACAGCCCATTAGCTAGTTGTTTGACTTCAGAGGTTGTTCTGTACACAGACAAACACAATACAGTCTGACTTAGCGTTAAATAAAGTCACTTAACCATAATACCGGGTGCAGTATATAAATACGTGCGATATACCTGCAATCGCTGAAAATCAGGATAAAATGTTGCAGTAACGTTTTGTAAATCCATGACATGTGGAGCTATTTGTGCGGTGGCTAAGATGCTAATGCTAGCTAGTCGGCGACAGGAAGGATGGTAGTTCTATTTAAGTCATAGTAAATAAAGCGTCTCACCAATGCTCCGATGTATGCAAGGTGTGGGGCCAATTCCGGGTCCACCGCTAGTATGAAGCTCTGGGCGGCACCTGGCCCCTGGTTAGAGAGCACAATCTCCGCAGTGGTCTTGGCTAGATGAGTGCTCAGGTCCACGGTTCTCCTCACCTCCTCATTCACCAGACCGTCCGCTGACACCCCGGAGCTCAGAGCGGACAAAAGCACCAGGCAGGCGGAAATGCCAAGAAGAGGCAGCTTTGAATTCATGATTGAAGAGACGGAGTTCTAAAATACCAGGATAATATCGTAGATCTGGGGAGAAAATGTAGAGCAGCGAAGAAAGGCCGCCGTGCCGCTCTACATCAGAAAGGATGACGCTTCATTCAATCCGGCGTGATGACGCAACGACGCAGTCTCAAACGGCTTTGCGTCAATCGGAAGTAATTCCAACACTGACATAACCGGCTCGAGTGTCTTAATATAGAATATGTATTCTAAATTACTCCCTTTACACAAATCTGACCTACCAAAGAAACGCACATATAACTTTTTGAACAACAGTCACAGAAGTGTTCAATGCTTATAAAATGGTTATATACCACGTCAAATGACTATCTGGCCGAAATAGCTCAGTTGGGAGAGCGTTAGACTGAAGATCTAAAGGTCCCTGGTTCGATCCCGGGTTTCGGCAGATA